>OVBX01000642.1:522-36107 GCA_900406325.1 Erucastrum elatum
GGTTTCTGGTCAAGTCTGAGTTCATGTCATCATGTGTAAGTATGTCATCTTTACTCTTGTTCATATTAGCATGTTTAAGCAGTGAGATCGTTTGCCTTGCCCTGTTTGATATTGATAGTCGAATTTACTTAGGTGATGAAGTGGAGACTGAAGTTTAAACCTTTGGAAGAAGTTCAAGAAGTTTTAGTTCATACTCTTTGATATCTGTGGATCTGTGTAAGTCTCTGTCGATCTTTGAAATTGAATATATACTCTTTGACAGGCTTGTGTTTATTGTTTGAGTTTGAGTTCTGTGGAGTTTTCCTTGTTGTGTTTATTGTGTTTGACGCCTTGTGTTTATTGTGTTTGCTTAGGTGTGAATTGGACTTGGAAGTGAAGTCTTATGGAAGTCAGGAAGTGAAGTCTTATGCTCGCTTTAAGCATGCTTTTATAGTTTATGTTTGAACTTATCAACTTATGCTATTTGTAGTATGATCTTTTGAAGTTATCAACTTATGTATTGTTGCATTTGTGGATTTATGGATGATTNTGAAATTTAAAATTTTGTTAAAATGGTCTTTAATGGGATCCCATGGCAGCCCATATAAATATGGGTGTTAATGGACATGGTCCTTAATGGACATGGTCACTATCTGACCACAAACTGTAAATGGATAAACGGATATGGGCTAATGGACATGGGTTTTCCCATTTGACAGCTCTACCACAACTGTCGATCATAAAGTCAAAAGCTACAAACATTAAATTTCAACATAGTACAAGGAGCTCACCTAAAGCTCTGAAAATAGTGAATGCAAAAATGCACATGACTAAACCGACATTCCCAAGTTACATGAAAAAATTCAAAACCAAGATATTCAGTCCGCATAAGGAAGCAGAAAAGCACGAAACATGATGCGTAAGCAATATGAACTGCGTAGGGGAGATCATCAGGTGCGTTGGTGGAGGAGGCATCTTAATGAACGGCAGGGATTAGTCAAGCTATGGCCGATTTTTAAAAGAGATTAGGCCCATAATTCCATAAAGTTAGGCCCATTAGTCTTGAGATCTACTAATTTGTAAAGTTATTGTAAAAATAAATCAAAAAGACCAGTGAGTTTAGGACACGACCGAGTCTTGGGAAAATCCTTGTCCGGATCCAAAAGAAGGAAGTAAAATTAGAAGCTACACAAGGGTAAAACCGGAATTCCCAAAGAGAATAGGAGAAGGTTTTTTCCTCTGGAGAAAACCCTAACAAGACTCAATATAAAAGATAAACAACGCCCTTTCTCTCTCCGCCTCTTTTACGATTTCATCACAACACTCTCCAAAGGGCTCAATCTACGCTCGCTCGTTGTCTCTCTCACTCTCGCTGTTTAGATCTGAGTTTGGGGAGATACAAGCCTCCCCTAAGTTAACCCAAAAAAAGCACTCTACTTTCGCTTCTTCAGCTCTACCAAATCTCTCTCTCCAGGTTTGCATCAGATTCGTCTCTTTCGTTTCCCCTGATTCTCGATTTGACTTTATTTTATTTTATTTTATTTTGTTTCCGTTTAATGACTGGGTGCTTACTTCGATTCGTTGGGTTCTGATTCAATCGATTGATATTGTTCGAAAGATTAGAACTTTCTTCGATTTATATGATATTTACCGATGCTTTTAGATCGTGTTTTAACCTAATTGAATAGCATCTCTTATGTTTTTATTATTATTATTTGTGTGCACTAGTCTGACTTTAAAGTACCTAACTTGGAGGAATAGGTTGAATGGTTCTGTCTAAAAAAACTAGATGAATCCATGTGCCTGGTTTTTAAGACATTCTCTCCGGACATTGATAGAGACAGATATTAATGCTTGTTTTCCTATCTCTATGGACTTCGAGTTTGGCTTTCTTGTCACATTCTTTCCTCTTTAATAATCTTATTTTGTTTCTGTTATGTTAACTGTTTTTGTTCTGTGTGTGTGTAGTCATGGCAGGATCCGCACCAGAAGGCACACAGTTTGATGCTCGTCAGTTCGACCAGAAGCTGAACGAAGTGTTAGTCTTTTTATTCTACCTTCTATCTCTTTGTGTTTTGCTCTCGACTTATTTGAGTTATTGTATTGTATTGGATACAGTCTTGAGGGACAAGATGAGTTCTTCACCTCTTACGATGAGGTCCACGACAGCTTCGACGCCATGGGTCTCCAAGAGAATCTCCTCAGGGGCATCTACGCTTACGGTAATAACCCTGCAAAGCTTTTGTTTGTTTTTGTTACTTATGTCTCTTTTAATCACCACCTCGTGTGTGTTTGTTTTTTGTTAGGTTTCGAGAAGCCATCTGCTATCCAGCAGAGAGGAATCGTCCCGTTCTGCAAAGGCCTAGACGTTATTCAGCAAGCTCAGTCCGGTACCGGCAAAACCGCGACGTTCTGCTCCGGAGTCCTCCAGCAGCTGGACTTCGGCATCGTCCAGTGCCAGGCTCTCGTTCTCGCTCCGACTAGAGAGCTCGCCCAGCAGATCGAGAAGGTCATGAGGGCGCTCGGTGACTACCTCGGCGTCAAGGTTCACGCCTGCGTCGGTGGAACCAGCGTCCGCGAGGACCAGCGTATCCTCCAAGCCGGTGTCCATGTTGTTGTGGGAACACCGGGGCGTGTCTTCGACATGTTGAAGAGGCAGTCTCTCCGTGCTGACAACATCAAGATGTTTGTTCTTGACGAAGCTGATGAGATGCTCTCCCGTGGGTTCAAGGACCAGGTTCGTTGGATCTTTTTCATCCCTATTTAATCCATATAATATAAACTTAATTATAAAATTATAAAATAGCATAAGTTTTATTATAATCTGTAATATAAACATTAATTTTAATTATGTTATATTACTAAAGTATGGTTCTATAAAAATATTTGAAATTTTTAGTAAGATTCTTTTGATATTTATATTTAAATTCTGAACTAACTTTGTTTCTCTGGGGGTTTTTCAGATCTATGACATCTTCCAGCTTCTCCCACCAAAGATCCAAGTTGGTGTCTTCTCAGCAACAATGCCACCAGAAGCACTCGAGATCACGAGGAAGTTCATGAGCAAGCCGGTGAGAATCCTGGTGAAGCGTGACGAGCTCACCCTCGAGGGTATCAAGCAGTTCTATGTGAACGTAGAGAAGGAAGAGTGGAAGCTCGAGACGCTCTGCGACCTCTACGAGACGCTCGCCATCACACAGAGCGTCATCTTCGTGAACACGAGGAGGAAGGTGGACTGGCTCACCGACAAGATGAGGGGACGTGACCACACTGTCTCGGCCACTCACGGAGACATGGACCAGAACACTAGGGACATCATCATGAGGGAGTTCAGGTCCGGCTCCTCCCGTGTGCTCATCACCACCGACCTCTTGGCTCGTGGTATCGATGTCCAGCAAGTGTCTCTGGTGATCAACTTCGATCTGCCGACTCAGCCTGAGAACTACCTTCACCGTATTGGAAGGAGTGGGAGGTTTGGGAGGAAAGGTGTGGCCATCAACTTTGTGACCAAGGATGATGAGAGGATGCTGTTTGATATCCAGAAGTTTTACAACGTTGTTGTTGAGGAGCTTCCTTCCAACGTTGCTGATCTGCTTTAGAGGGAGAAGAAGTAACGGTCTCTCTTTCTTGTTTCGCAAGGCACCTCTTTGATCTTATTTTGATACTATATCATCGTCTCTCTTTCCTTCAGCATTTATTGTTTACCTCTCTTTAAATTTCTAAAAACATATTCTCTCTCTGTGACCATTTTTATTTTTAAAATCATATGGAGTTATCTTATTTTCTTGTTTGTTTCAATTCTCTGGTATGTTTTTGTTTTATTTGGTATCAAACCAAAGCTGTTTCGTGAAATTTTATTTAAATAAGATTTTCTCATCTCTTAGTATCTAAGTAAGAATGCTACAAGAACTTTATATATATTCATCATCAGAATTTTAGTTTAATATGATTTAACATAGTATATTGCATCCACACAAAACTAACCAGAAAACATGAATGACTTGTACCAACTTTACGGATTCAATAAGTACCACACCTAATTGTTTAACGTTAATTAAAAAATTTAAAGAAAAAAGCGAAACCTAAGTGGGTTCTTGATCAACTCCACATGTAAATTGTAAATTGATTTCTTAAAAAACGTACGTCGCTTTTATATTATTTTATAAAGAAACATTTGTTACGTTAATTTCCTTTTAAAACTTAGTATAGACGTTACAGTGATAAAGAAAACAGAGACAAACTCTTGTTCGTCAGACCAAAACTCAAATCACGTAGCTGCCGTGGAAAGAAATGGAGCCAACAGCTGCAACTGCGGCCGCAGCCGCGTACGGAAACCGCCGAGACTCAGCTGCGGGGAAAGGTTACACCGACGACTCATCCGCTGATCAGAGGAGCGATTACCAGATAAAGATAAAGAAAAGCAAAAGCGTTCCAGACGCGGATGGTGATGCGTCTAGAAGCTGGAGTTTCAGCGATCCGGAATCGCGTAGGAAGAGAAGAGTGGCTGGTTACAAGGTTTACTCCGTTGAACAGAAGATAAAAGGATCCATTAGAAAAAGCTTTAAATGGTTCAAAAACATTATATCTACTTGAAATATTGTGACTTTCTTTCTCAATATATATATATCAATAAGTAAAACGGTGAATCTATTCGTGCTGAGTGTGCTAAATATTTGTAATAAATATAAGAAACAGGAATTGAGATATAGTCTTTGAATGAGACCAGTCTCCATATCTACCTGTGAATCTGATTATACTTCAAAATAACAAGTATTATAGTGTACATGCATTTCATTTTAACTTTCACAATTTATAATTAGAAATAGCTACAGTAGTTGTTACAAGTCTTGCAATAGTGATGATAATAATTTAAAATAGAGACTTGTGAATATATAATATGTTAATTGTGTCTAAATTAAGGAATAAGAAGAGATAAATTATGGGGCACAATGGCATCTCCAACCCTCAGGTTTGTAATTAGCATAATGAGGAGAGAGGTGGGGGCTTGAAGATATGGTAGGGACTTGGATTGCTTCGCATGGCTCACACCCATAGCATTTCTTCTCACAAGTCGGTGGCTTTGATCCTATTCTTCTTCTTTTATCCATCTCCTCTATATCTTTCCTCTCATTGGGCTTCAAATTTGGCATATTAGAACTGCGATGTGGGCTTAGTATATCTGCAGTGCGAATAGTAACTATGGAAAAAAAGAATAAAAACTGAGACATTCATAAGAATATAAACCCCAAAAATCATTCTTTTTCCTGCAAGGAGATAACCCCAAAAATCATTCTGACCAATCTGTAGTTCAGTTAAAAATCTTTGTTATTATTATTTTACCGTTAATCATACAAATAGTTGGGACCACAGTTTAGAGACTAAACTAGTGACCACTGCTACTACACTACAAGTCACTAATTTTCTCAAACAAGTTAAAAGAACTAAAAATTCAACCTAATATTGTCTTGCTAACAGAAAACTATTCAGAGAAGTCTTTCCTTCACACTTACAGATCCACATGTCTTCTTATCATCATAGACATACACATACATAGCAATGGTTTGATTGGTAAAGTAAGAAAGGTATATAAAATAAGTTGAACCTGGATAGAAAGAAGCGTGGTTGGAAGCAATGGGCCTACTTGTTGCACAAACCGAGCTCACTATTTGTATCATCACCACTGTAACCATACACAACTTCCTTATTTCTGTCACTTGCATGATGATGATGAATTGATGATAATGATGGCTACAATGATGTATATAGAGGCCTGGAGAAGAGAAAGAGGAAGAAGAAAGAAGAAGCTTCGTTGTTTTAGAGGCTTTTTAGGCCTAATGCCTATAACATAGGTAAGGTTGTTGCTTATGGGACAAGTGAAGTTATTTTCTTACCAATCTATCAATTCTTACCTTTATTTTGATTAAAAAGTGAACCGATTAACCTATAAGCGAGTTTCTCTTTTTTCTTTGTTTAATTTCTTGGGATTTGCAATTCATTGATTGAATATCTTTTTCTGACATGATTCAGTACATGAAGTAAATATTCGAATCAGAAATGAGAAGATAACAGATATGAGTGCTAGGGAAGAATCTGTGTACGAGGTGGTCCCTTCATTAGAACAACGCCATTATGTAACTGTAGCTTTAAAGAATAGAAAAAACATTTAGCCAAAAAAAAAAGAATAGAAAAATACTTGGAACTTTTTAATTGGCAAATGATAAGCAAAGAAAATTACATTTAAAATAATAAAATAATTTCATCCTCTTTCTTTTGATTTGCATAGACAAAAAAGTAGCTTACAAAGATTAATACCACTTGTAAGTTGTAACTTTGTAATTAGCGAAAGATTAAACAACGAATATTATAAATAACTGATCATCTTTCTATCATCTTTCTTTTTCTTTGCATAGACTGCAGAGCCCTTCCTCAGCTCTATGGTAAATTTCCATTAAGAGCAATAAAAGAAATAAACTAGCAGAAGTAGGGTCTCATCTACGAAAAACTGTGTGATAAACATCCACAAATACTTTTCATTTATATCCACAAATACTTCACATTACCTAGATGGTAGAACATGTACATGCATGTCGACTACATTGAGAAATTTGATTCTTTTTGGTGATGCCGATTCCTTCCGTATCAAATCATGATACATACTTCATTTGGAAGAAAGTCAACTTTGAGTCTGGACCGTCTATTATTTTACAAAATTACTCTTGTTTCATACTAAACATTTTTTTAAAATAAAGTTTGATTTAATGAGTACGTGTTAATGCATTATCTGTGTGTCACATTTATCATATTTTTATAAACTCAACATATTTTTTTTAAAAACACATCTGTTCAAAAAACATTATAATGTGCATGTTCAGTGACAAGAGTATATATATAATATATATATCCATGCATTAAGCGTTGGCAGAAGGCTTGATGGTGTCGGCTCGAATAAATGAATGGAAATGGACAGATCATATTACTATTTTTAGAATACGGTCCGTAGAATTTTCATAAAACTGACTGATCAATTAGTTTCTAGTTTTGGTTAAAGCCAAGCTCACACGGAGTCTAAAACGTTACTCTAAAAAGGAATCTTAACAGTCCAGTCTTTATTTCACTGTTTTAGAAAAAAATTACATCAAGTAAAATACAATTATATATTCCTCATACCCTTTTTCCTACTTTCTACAAATTCGTTTACAAACGCAAAAATGAATTTATTAGGCATCTACCAGATTTGAATATCGTCCAAGGAGTGAAGAATAAAGAAAACTGTTTACAAGTACTATATACATTTGACTTTAATGAAGCAAGTTATTTACATTTGACTCAGTTCATACTTTTTGTTTACGCGTATTATTTATTTTGTGACAAAAAAACAGTGTACTGACACCTGGACATAGCTGTATTCATGTCATTGTGATGTGATATTGTTATTAATCATTTTCTACTTTTATTATTCTTTTGTTTTTGGTTTAATGTCTTGGTTTGGGAGGAAATGTAAATTTTTAATAAAATAACAAAATATCAGACCAAGATGAATAAAGAGAGAAAAAAATTATGGTCCAAGCATTTTACCATCTTCTTAACTATATTATATCAGATCATATGACATCTCTCGTGGAGTGTGAATTATCCGAGTAACTTCAGTCCTCGACACTTCTTTTTTTTTTGGCTGAGATTTGGTGCAACCTCAATGCATCTTTCGACCTTAATATTGTTTTTTTTTCTACGGATTTTTTTTAAACTAATATACTTAATATATTCACATTTTTTAATTTTGTTTCTCGAGATCTCAAGTCTCAGCTGATTTTATTTTTTTAATTATATATTCAGATTTGTGTTCGGTTAATCCAAAGGATCATAAGTGTTTTTTTTTTACAACGGCCATACTTTAGTTATAACGACCGGATATACCAAAAACTTTACAGGATTTTTTTACTGTTTATATATCTCCTTTATGTTTTTTTTTGAGAAAGGGCTCATTATATCTCTTTTATGTTTCAATCTTTTCACATATTTTAGGACCCAATTCCCACCAAATCATGTCACCGCAAATGACTTTGATTTAAAGTTTTTTTTTTCGAAAGAAGGCTCTTGATGAAATAATGGATCATATTGGATATGGATATGAGGATCGTTTGATATTCTAAAGAGTCATGCAGTTGCTATCTTTATCCCCATAGGAACTATGAAAGTGAACGTTGAACCAAATTATGGTGAAAAATATGACGAGAGCTTTCTTCTTGTGATCCCTGTAAAGCTTTTATATCATGTCCAAGGAACTTTCATCTTCTTATACAATGTATTTTCCCATAATGTATACACGCGTGGACATATAAATGATAAATGGACATATCTTATCCCATTATTCGAGCTGAACGGATTATATAATCGATACATAATTAACCGTAGCTCACATATGATAGTTAAGTGACGTTCAACCTATCGAGGCAATCTAGCTACTACAAATTACTAATTTACTGATGCTCAACTATCTAACTACTTTTAGATCATAATCCGAGTGTGTAATTTGTTGCACGAAGTCCTATATGCTGAAAACCTGACAAACATCACATAACTTTATGAACTTTTTTCAGAGCTATTTTGCACAGATTAACCAGCTTAGCTTTGTCGCAATCACGTTTCTGAATTTTCAAGAAGAAGATAAGTTTCAAAACTAAATGTATGGCTTTTTCTAATGCAAAAAGTCCATCAATGGAGGAAAAAGGATGGGATCAAAGAAATTGGTTAAGAGGTCAGTTTCAGAACCACCAAAGAGATATATGTCAAATTGAGAAAACAAGGGAAGTTTCCGACAGGATCTCGTGTCCGTTGAGCTTTGACTTCCTTACACAGCGTATAACCAAATTTTACTTCGAAAGAGTTGAACTTCTTGCAATTTTAGGGTTTTGTTATCGTCGAGTGTACTTCACACTAATGCCAAAACAACTGGGTGCTCGAGTTTCCTTTCTTGACAACTAGGTGTTTTACTTACCGAACATCTTTAATTATAACTACACAGCAGAATGATCACTGAATTGCTTGGTACAAAAAAGCTGTTGGCAGATTTATCCGAAAAACCGTTCCAATCAAAATTTTGACAATCAATCAATTAATAGTTTAATTTCAATACTTCTAACATTTAAATCTATTAACAAGTGTACTAACGTTCGTTTAATTACTGTACTAACATTCGCTTAATCATGAAATTAGTTAGCTAGTTGCGCAAAAAAGTTAGCTAGTTGCTCACTAGAAAACGAAAACAGCTATATAAAAGAAAAAAAAGGAGTGTCACAGAGCTTTAAGCTAGCAGGGTAATTTTTTACATTACTCCGTTCACTTTTTTTCCTTTAGTTACCACTCACAGCTATACCAGTCTTGAAAATATGTATCCTATTCTCTTGTGATAATGAAAAGACTTTCTAGCTCATAATAATACGCAAGGAAACGATCGTGAACATGTATATTATCCTAAACATTTTGACTCCAATCATTGCTATTATTGTTGTTACAGACACTAAATTCTAGTTGTATTTTTTTTTTTTTTTTTTTTTTTTCCANACCAAATTGGTTGCTCTGTATCCATATGGACAGTAAACGACGTTTGTTGCCTCACACCATGTGCTAAGCTATCCGCCTTTTTGTTTACATATAGCAATTTTAAGTTAACTCTATATTATCTGGCCTCTTCTGCTGTAAAAAGGCTCGCATAAGATTCCTTTCGAATCAAAATGAACTAGGCGATGCGCGGGAATAGTGATACTATATAAAAAAATGGTAAACCATTTTCCGGAGAGAGAATGTGAAAACTCGGTAATAAAACGCTGTGATAATCTGAATGTAGACGGATTCAAACTTAAGTCTTTTAGGATCCATGGAACGCCATACTATCACACAACTACAAACACGTGGTTGATACTAAATAGTTAATTGGAAAAACAATCGATTCATTATTATTTTAAAATATCCATTTTTGTTTCTGAATAACATCACAGTAAAAGTTTTATAATTATTTTACAAATCCTTTCTGGTCATTACAATTCCAAAGAAATACATCATATAGTAAAACCTCTATAAATTAATAATGTTGGGACTTTGAAATTTTATTAATTTATAGAGATATTAATTTACAAAAGTTTTCTTATTTAGATTTTTTCTATTTTTGAATATTTTTATTTATATAAAAAAGAAAATATTTTATTTTACCGTATGTACAATATTTAAATTTTTAAAATTTGACTTACATATTGTTTTATTATCTTATTTCATATATAATTTTATGTTTCATAGAATTGTTAAGTGCTTTTCGGTATAATTTTACTAAATATTATAAAATATATTGAAATTTTAATAAAAATAAAGAATTTTCATTGTGAATATAAAACCAACAATATTATATTTAACTTGTACTTATATAAAAATTATACATAGATAGATTATTAATTTATGATTTTAAGGGGACTATATATTTACATGGAAATTTTAGAAATATTATTATTTTATTATTTTATTGATTTGTGTTATATTTAACATCAGCCCAACTTGGGACCGGTAAAATTTATTAATTTGTAGAGATCATTAATTTATAGATTATTAATTTATAGATTATTAATTTATAGAGGTTCTACTGTATGTATTTGATGGCATGGAATGTAAAGGTGATTTTTCTATTAACCAATGATATATACAGTAATACATGCATGGTATTTCTATTTGGAAACATTTATTTCTTCGCATGTGACAGTAATTAGTAAGACTGTATATATGGAGAGGATGCTCTGAAATTTGATATACATTGTTCATAAAAAAGTTCTTGTAGAAGCAAAAAGCCAAAATGTATAGAAAGTTAGTGTCCTTTGATGGCTCATCAAAAACAGAAATAAAAGTGTGAAAGCTTTTTAATAGTTGCATGTGGTATCATCGAAGGCGTAATGAAAAGAATCTTATGTTTGGGCCTATTGCTTCGGTCACAAGCATTAAATTCATCCCTTAGAAATAATATGTAGTTTACTAACAAAATGGCTTTATTTCTATGTCTTGGACAATTTTAATGCCAACTCGGCAATCTTAGGTTACTGAAGTAAGCGTAAGAAGTATGTTCTATGTAACAAAGTAGTGTGATTTTGGTAGATTTATCCATAAATTAGAGTAGATTAACACAAGATAATTAGAACTGAGAGATCTTATACTCATGAATAAACAGCGGATTAAAATTCGAACGCACTAAATTGAAATTATTGATCTTATTGATTTGTTATAGAAAGTAATACGATCCCGCATGTCCCCGCGTTTTTAATCACCTTTGTAGATGAAAAGACACAACTAATTTAATTTAGGACATGACCAGTTTACTATCTACCATCCGAAAACGTAGTTTTTGCGGTTATCAGCAGTTATTGATATTTCGAAACAATCATAAAAGATACTACAAATCGCTTCTAATCGTTTTGAATTTTTAAATTCAAAAATTAATTCTAATTAATTAGCGTTTTCAGCTACGGACGGCTGCAAGAGAATAATTTTTTTTAAAAGGAATAAAAATATTCAATAAAAAAATTATATTGAAATAATAAAAATACTACAGTATATACACTATATTTTAATTTTATTATAAAACTTGAAAAAATAATATTTCTATAAAAAATTTAATACTATGATTTGATAAATATAAATTTTATATTTATTATAATGTTATGATTTTTAATACTTAATTATAGCTAATCTAAATATTGTTAATTTGTTATTTAATAGTTGATGTATTTGGTAGTTAAACAGTCATAAATATTTCGCAAACACATCAATTTTTAACCGATGTACTAATCGTGCAAATCTCTTGAAAACGTTTAAAACTGCAACCATCCACGTCCGTGAACTCCTATAACAACATCCACAACCGCTGCAGTTACACCATGCCTCTAGTGCGTAACAAAGAGAAATCTAGATTTCGTGTTGTTATCAAAATGTTATATATTCTCAAAGTTATTTTTGTATGAAGACGAAGAAATATATTCGATAATCAGCGCAGGCTCTAAGCATGTGCCCAAAGTGCATATGCACATGGTCTAATTTTGTTTTCCCATGATTTCTTTACATTTAATGGTCCAGTTAAAATAGACAATAAGGGGGGTGTATTCAACTGAGAGTTTTAGGTGATTTGTATTAAAATGACAAATCCACTGTTATTGAAACATGAATTTCAAAAACTCATTTAAAATCCACTGTTATTGAACTTGACATTTCGTAAAGTACTCTGAAATCCACTGTTATTGACAATATTTTAAGTTGTGGTGTTTTAAACTTATTAGGTGATTTTAGGGTGTTTGGGTGGAGTTTTTTAGTTAAAAAAGTTGAAACACAAATCCCATGATTTTAGGTGATATTCTAGAGTGTTTTAACAAAAATCACCTAAATCTCTGCAACTTACAAAAATCATCTGAAATTCTATTAAAAATCAAATCACCTCAAATATTAATTTGAATACACCCCCCTAAATATTTTTACTCTAAAACATGAAAATGCATGTAAAGTGAGGGTCTATTTTAGTATTTGAATAGGGTCTACTGAAACTTAAAGCCGCCCTGTCGATAATGTATTCTCTTCACATTTTCTTACATCGCGTTACATTTTAAAGTAAGAGATATAGTTTGGTTGTTGATTTATTACCATAGTATTTATTTTGGTGTGCGTTAGACGATTTCATATTTTATCATCCTTAAATGTCTTTTGTGAATAGTTAAATTAATTATTCTTGAAATTAGGATTTTCCGAAGTTTTCATGTTTATTAAGAATACATTAAATATTTGCAATTTAATTTATTATTTATCTTTTTACATACTTTCTAACAACTATCTACCAATAAAATTTAATCAATCCAAATATTCATAATTAATGTTCTTCAAAAGTATACAAAAGTACTTTAAACAAATATAAAATCTATCTTTATGAAACAAAAATAAAATCCAGAAAATCCTATTTTCAGAAACGGAGAGAGTATCTGTAAGAAAAATTTAATGTTAACAGAACTAGTAATTTATGTATCTTATCTCGTTTAAATAAAGTTTAAATATAAGATTATAATTATGCAAATAGTTGGGTTAGCGTCAAATCTTATTTTTAGAATAACTTAAATCGTTTGGCTTAGAATATATATTTAGATAATGTTAAATGGAATATACATGCTACATATATGCAGGACATGACATGATATACATTATGAATCTATGATATGTTGATGCGTTTTCGTTGGTTTCTATTGATAGTCTTTTTATTAAATTTAATTATATTGCTTTTTGCTTTAGCTTTTCCTTACATAGACATCATTCGTAGCACAATTTTAAGTTTATATATATTAGTTTTGGGGAAAAGTGTCGATTCCGATCCTAACAATTTCGATCGTCCCAAATACGATCGGAACAAATAGTCAGTGCCAAATACAACTTAAACTTAATTAAAATTTTAAAAATTTATCTGAATTTTTTAAAATGTGCATAAATCTATCTTGACTCTAACAAAAGCTAGTCAACCGTTAACAAATTAAAACAACGTCGATTTGATATACAGAAAAAATTTCTTTTTCGATCCAAACAATTTATGTGGTGACAAATACGACCCGAACACATGGTCGGTGCCAAATACGACATAAACTCAATTATAATGAAAAAATACCCGATAAGTTAGTCAATTGTTAACAAGATAAAACGATGTTATATATATATATATATAATATTCATTCCAAGACTCAAACCCGTGCTGTGATACTTTTTTTAAAGTGGTACATTAACAAATAGACAAAAGTAACTTTTTAAAATATTATTACAAATTAGAAATTATACAAACTACTATTTTTTCTTCATCGTATTCAATTTTAAAACTTTGGTGATAATGTTTTCTGATTTATATAAACACATAACATGTTTTTACTTATCATATCTTCAATAAACTTATATCTTACTAAAATATCAATAATAAAATATTTATAATTACAGGACCTTGATATACTTAAAATTTTAAAGTTATTTATAAAAAAATCTTATATAGGTTTTTTTTTTATTTTATAAACTTAAGTGGATTTTTTTTCAAAGTTAATATTATATATTTTGATACTTTGTTCAAAAATGTTAAGAGGCCTTTTACCTTTCTCCCACTAAGATATCTTGTTCAAAATATTAGACATATTTTGAACATATATTAAAAATATATATCAAAACGACGTCGTTTTATCTTATTAACAATTGATTAATTTCTGTTATAGTCAATGTAGATTTAAGCACATTTTAAAAAGTTTATATATATTTTTAATTATAATTGAGTTCAGGTCGTATTTGGCACCGACCATGTATTCACTTGGCACCACCGAAATTGTTTGGATTGAAATAAACATATTTTCTTGATCAAATCGACATCGTTTTATCTTGTTATCTGATGATTAACTTTTGTTAGAGTTAATGTGGATTTAGGCACGTTTTAAAAAGTTTAAATAGTTTTTTAAAATTTTAATTGAATTCAGGTCGTATTTAGCACTGACCATTTGTTCGAGTTGTATTTATCACGATCGAAATTTTTCGGATCGGAATATGCACTTTTTCCTTATTTTTGGTACCACCAAAATTCTTATTGTATTAGTTGATGAATAAGAAACTTAGACAAAAAGGTTAAGGAATAAGAAACCATGATAAAAAAAAAATTCTGGTTAAGAAACCATAATTAATAATTGGAAACGGCTAGCTCTCACTTGCGACTGGCATATACAGTACTCCCTCTGTTTTTTATTATAAGTAGTTTTAGCAAAAATAACTTGTTTCACAATATAAGTAGTTTACATCTTTCAATGCATTTTTTTCATTTATTGAATATTGTGTGACCAATAAAATAATGTTAGATATTTTATAATTGGCTAAATAATTTGATTAAATGATTTTTCTTTTTGAAAAAATAACTCATAAATATTCGTGCTTTCAGGCAAAACTACTTACAATTAGAAACAGATGGAGTATTTTTTTAGTTCAGTTGTTCCGCTAACGACAGAAGATATTCCTTACTCGCGAGAATTCACGGACTCGTAAGCATATCTGAGCTCATTTTGATCTCTTATGAAGAGGCTCGTCGAAAAAAAAAGAAGACAGTTCAAAATACCATGTTTACAAGCAGAATAAATATTAATTGATTGTTCAAACTTCAAAGATTATGCGTAAGTCAATAAAGTGGTTGTACTCTGATTTATGTTAGCGATATGATTATATTAACTCTTGACCAGATGATAATCCGTGCATGCGCGTAGTGAGTTTTTTTAAATATGTTGTATTTAAATATTACAATTATAATGTATTTGTTATCGAATTTTTTTTTTTTTATATTTGATATGAGGTGGACATTCGAATATCATTTGGTTCGGTTCGGTTTGGTTTGGTTTGGTTTGGTTCGGTTCAGTTATGTTTCGATTTTTATGAATTCGATTCGGTTCGGATCTGCGGGTTAGGTTTGGATTTGGATTTAGATAACTTATTTAAATTTTTAACATAAAATAAAAAATAAAATTCATATATACTTTAAATTTCTCAAAATATAAAAATAAAAAAATATTTATAACATATAAATGCATATAATGTAAGATAAAATACTTAAACTTAACATAAAATTCGGTTTAGCTTCAATATTTAGATAAGAAATTAATAGATATTTGAAGTATTGGTACTTTTAGTATCATTTAACTATTTTAAACATGTGTTTTTAACTATTTGTATATATTTCCAAGTATTTTGGACAATTTAATAACATCTTATATATTTTGTATATTCTTTTAGATATTAAATTCTAAAAATAATTAATATATTTAAGTATATAAATCTGGTTTAGATATATTCAATATCCTAAATATTTTGTTTCGGATCGGGTTCCGTTCTAAAAAAATCACATCTTAATAATATCTTACCATTTTTTGTAATTTATAGACGTTTTAAAAAGAATCAAAATATAACATTTATGAAAAATCTAATTTTTTTTTAAATATGCTTAATGTGATTTTTTAATAATATAAATTAAAAAAATGTAGAAGATATATTTTTTTATCAATTATGTATGCTTTATAATTATTAATTGTCATATATACGTTAATCATATTAGGTAATTTCGTAATTTTTATTTAAAGAAATAATTTAATACTACTAATCAATGTGATAATTATTTTAATAAAAATGTATAATATATATTTGTATAGACCAACTTATTTTCCTAAGAGTTTCTATGAACCATCATAGTGATGACACGTGGTTGCAAAACATGTTATAATATTCTAAGGATTAATATATATGAGATTTGAATTGTAGTTTATCATGCAGCACATTGAGATTGTTTCCCCCTCTCAAGAAATGACGTTATTGTTACGAGCAGGCGAGCAGCAGTATAAGCTTGACATAATGATGATTCACTTTTTATATATTTAACCGGCGAATATTTAGAGAAATTCTCAGGTTCATCCTCTAGGATGAATCTAAAGGTTCACCTAACCAATTATATTTTGCCAACTTATATTCATGTTTTAAAAATAGAAATATAATTATTTACAGAAGAAAAAAAGAGGAAAAACTTAACGCGTTGACCTCTTTTTCTTCATCGATTAGAAAACTTGAGTTTTAATCTTGAGTAAAATCTTAAATATTAAACCCTAAACTCTGACTAAATCATGAATCCTTGGATAAATATGAATCCTTAGGTTTA
This sequence comes from Erucastrum elatum, assembly GCA_900406325.1. Lineage (NCBI taxonomy): Eukaryota > Viridiplantae > Streptophyta > Magnoliopsida > Brassicales > Brassicaceae > Erucastrum > Erucastrum elatum. Next base: position 17,216 of record OVBX01000642.1, read on the forward strand.
GAATTTATCCAAAAGTTCAGAGTTTGAGTAGAGATTTAGGATTTAGTGTTTTTAAAATTTAGTTTTTAATGTTTGTAATTTAGTGTTTATAATTCTTCCAATGATTTAGAGTTTCAGATAGGATTAAACTGTTAAGTTTTTTTTTTTAGACATCATAGTTACCTCCACTTCTTGACTTCGTGAGGATTATGTCCTCATTTTTTTACGGGGAAGAAGATTGTGTTGTGGATGTCAGGTTTTTTGTTTTCGTTGGATGTTCTATGGTGAATTAGAAAGCAAAAGAGACTAATCACAAAACAGACTTTTTTCTTTAATGTACAACGATGAAGAAGAAGATGCATTGAGTCCGGCTTTTAACGTTTATTGTTTTCTCTTTTTTTTCTGTAGTTAATTATATTTATGATTTTAACGTTTTTTTTATAAAAACTAAATATGAGTTGACAAGATATCATTGGTTAGGTGAATCTAAAAGTTTAATTTAGGAGATGAACCCAAGAATTTCTTGAATATTTACTGATAAGTAATTAAAATATAGAGAAACATTTCACGTTTTCGTGTGATAAAATACACCGCGTTGGTAAAACTATATACATGTAGTGACATCAACTCTTAAGTCAAATAAAGAATCTAATATATAAAGCAATGAAGCCCTTTATTTCAAACTTTAAACTTTGCTTCCCTTGATGGCAATCATATATAATCATTATTTAACTTAGAGGCAATCCGTTTGTATAAATGTCTTTGGACTTCTTTAACAAAATAATGTCTTTCGACTTAATTATTGATTGAAATAACTTACATATTTCACCTGTAGGATAAAGTTAGGGACGACCATAGTGAGAATCTTTGAGCTACAGTTAATTTAATCATCAATGATTATTATGAATGTGTTTTATATGATAAGAATACCGGATTCTCTACAATAATCTAAAGTATAATTAAGAAAATAAAATTATGTTCAAAAGAAAAAGTTACACCAAGAACTAAATTTAAAACCGAGGCATAGGACCTGCACTGTCTGCATGAGCATCACGTGTCTGTCTAGAAGAAGTCAATGGCCATGATTCTGTAATAAGCCACACAGGCTCTCACCGAGAGAAAGTTCAGCTTTTAGCCTTCTAACCTTTTATAAGGCCATCAATATCAGTTGGACTAATTTCCTTGTCCTTATAGTATTTTAATCATATTTGTAGTTAAAGACAATTGTCAGGAGTTTAGCCAAATTTAATGATTATTAGTGGGAATTTAAGTTAAGTTTTTTTTTTGAATAATTAAATTGAATAACTAATTAGAAAATAAAATATCATTCATTTAAATAGAAAATTTCAAACATTTTATTACATTCCATTATAAAAACATACAAACATTAAAAAAAAAGCAAACACACATTTTATTCATTTTGTAGAAACTTTAAAATTACATATAATTTGGAATATGACCAAATTTTGCCCATATATGTTCAACCATATCTTTTTTTAATTGTTGATGCGTATGTGGATCTCGAACTTCTTTCCAACGAGCAATTGAATAGCCGGATTTTTTAGATTTTTTAACCTCATCTTGAAATTCTTCGAGAGTGTTTGCATCTTTTTCATCTTCGACAATCATATTATGAAGTATGATACATGTTTTCATAATATTTGCAATTTTTTTATCCCATAACTTACAAGGATTTTTGACAATAGCCCATCTTGCTTGCAAGACTCCAAAGGCACGCTCAACATCTTTTCGAACTGATTCTTGAGTTGTAGCAAACTTTGACTGCTTTTCAGTTTGTGGTAGTCGGATAGATTGAATAAAAGTTGTCCATTTCGGATATATACCAACTGTTAGATAATATGCAAGATGGTACTCTGTTACGTTGACATAATAGTTTACTTGTGGCAATGCCGTTAATAACATCATCAAAAACAGGTGATCGGTCAAGAATATTAAGATCGTTCATAGTACCTGGATCTCCAAAGAATGCATGCCATATCCAGAGGTCATACGAAGCAACAACCTCCAAGACAATTGTTGGTTTTCTGGTTTCGCGTGAATACATTCCTTTCCAAGTGGTGGGATAATTCTTCCACTCCCAATGCATACAGTCGATGCTTCCAATCATCCCTGGAAATCCACGTTCCTCGTTCTCATGTAGAAGTCTTTGCAGATCCTCTGGTGTGGGATGTCGTAAGTATTCATTGCCAAATCGCCAAACAAGGAGATGATTCCGGAGGTAAAATTGTCCAAACTGGCATGAGCCGTTGATTCAGCAAGACGGATATATTCGTCTACCATATCGGCCGAACCACCGTTTGCCAATTGTCGAATTGCTGCTGTACATTTTTGTAGAGGTGAAAGACTTGACCGTCCGGTTGCATCTTGTGATAAATGGAAATAGGAAATTTCTGTGGAGAGACGATGTACAATACGGAGGAACAATTTTTTGTTCATCCGAAATTGCCGCCGGAATAAACTGGTAGAGTATGTTGGATTCTCGCTGAAATAATCATTCCAAAGCTGGTTGTGGCCTTCTTCTCGGTTTCTCTCTATATAAATACGATGTTTCCGCTCTTTTGGTATAGGATCATAGTTGTTTAAAAATCGTCAATAGGGTTAAGAAAATCATCATCATCATCTCTATGGTAATGATAATAGGATGAAGATGCCATTTTTAAAATATCGAGAAGTGGGATGTTTTTGTTTAGAAAATAAGGAAGATGTTTTTTTTTTGGTGAAATTGGTAAGGAAATAAAGAGAGGAAAGATCTATGTATTTTTAATCACAAGAAGAAGCTCATATTTATAAATAATATGTTGTGTAAGTCCGTGAGTTTGTGATGAAAGAAACAATGACATGTGATTGTTAGGTATAAATATTATTTTGCTTGGTTGGTGATGAAAAACATAACAATCACATGTTCTAGTTAGGTATACATTTTATTTCTTTGTCTTGTGATGATTTGAAATCAGAAGATACAAGTCATATTTATAAAGTAAAGTCATACAAAATCAGAAGTCTCCATCTTCATTAAATAACAATCTTAATAACAGTCTTCAGCCAACCCGCAATATAATCAATCTTATCTTTCAGCACGGCATACTGTGAACCTAGTGCTTTGATCTCTTCTGTAGCCGCTACATCCCACCACTTGTATACATGGCAATCTCCACCGTCTTTGTTCTCACAGGTGTAGAACCTTCTTCCCAGCTCAGTTCTTGTGACAGAGGTCCTAACAACCGGTTCGCCACCACAGTAGCATTTCTTGGGGAAGCCGAACTCAACCTCCGGCTGTGGAGGGTACTGAACCCGCGTGGCTTCGATCTCTGCTTGGTCCATACGTATATACAGTTCTGTTGAGCAGTAGCCACTGTCTGTTGTGTTCCCTAAACCATAATCCTCCGACTGAGACGACTGCGTGTAACTATAATCCAAACTCATATCCTGAAAATCAATAAAATGGCACATTACACCCGTTAGTTTTGTATCTGAGATAGCAAGCAGGTAAATGAAACGGAAAATAAAAAAAGGAGATGATCATTATATTAAACATATAGCAAGCAAGTAAGTTTGGTATCTCAGATAACAAGCAGAAATTATCATTATATTAAACAACCCATAACATTACAGCATCAAACATAGTACATATCACACAAGAGACCTAGACGATGATAAAAGCAGCTTTTAATACATAGTACAGAAGATAAAGACTTATTAGAACTTGTAAATCATATAGAGACTTGAACTTCTAAACCTAGAACAGCTCCGCCAACAGCTTGTTCTTAACGGTTCTTCACTCACACTTAGTGGATCCTTTTTAGTTAGGAGAGTGTCTAAAATGGCCAATTTCGACAGTTTCTCCTTCCTCGCCAGTTCTTCCATCTTGCCCTCCATAATGCTCTTATAATCCTCACTAGCCTTTCCTTTTTTATTATTCCTGTTTGCTTTCGCAGCCTTCACACCTTCTGGACACATTGAAGAGTCCGAACTCACCTCACCCACAGCTGCGCTTGAAGTTTGGGAACTGACCTCACCACTCTTTCTCTTTGAACCGGTGGGTGTAGGTGTGTTAAGGCTTATCCACTTTTGCTCGTGCAGCAGGACACACCACGCGAGCTCGAGGGTAAACTTCTGACCCTGATCAGCGTAGAAGATTTGATGAGCCAGCTTTAAGACGTCATTGTCACTCTGACCGCTGGTTATTTGTCTCTCCGCAGCAGAGAATGCGGCACATAACTTGTTGGTTTGGCATTGATTCTGTGCCACCTCTGCTTATAGTGAACATTCTCTATCTTCTCATGAAGAGTTGATGCAACGTACTCATCAACGCATTTCCAGAAGGTCTTTAACTTCATTGAATTTCTGACAACATGGTCCTTTGATGTGTTAAGCCACGCACTAATCACCACCTCGTAATCACGCGGCGTCCATTTCCTTCTCACCAAACGCTCCACAGGTGTGTCCTCAGGTTGGGATGGACCCTCAGACTGGTGGGAACTGAAGGGAAGGATTTCAGAGCCGCCAATGTCAACACTGGAAGGAAAACTTTCATAAGGAAAGTTTTCCTGAACATTGTTATTGTGAACGTTGTTAAGAAGCCCCACATAACCAGAATTTTGGCTATATGGATTCCTTGGATCCATTCGAAGAAGAAGAGAAAAGATTATCGAGAATTAGAACGTTTTATTGTTCGCAAAGAGAAGGGAAAGACGATTTGAAGATTTAATAGGAGAAACTTTAACAAGTAATAACTCCAAAACCAACTAACCATTATCTACATATGTCTAATCATGAGTTATTACTAAACTACAGCTACAAAGATATCAGCTCTAGATTAATGGATCATTATATTTTTGTACGAAAGCTATCAGCTCTGGTAATAAACTACAACTACGAAACCTATCAATGGAACTACAATCCAAGCAGACAACACCATTTCGTTAAAGTAACTTCAAAACCAAACTACAAACATGGCAATCTGGTTCGAAAACATTTACATTCACAGCTTTATCACTATATCTTTTTATTTCCAGTTGAATATATTTCTTAGAACCTCTCACCTCTCTTGCACAAACGTTTACGGTGTGATTAACTAGAAAAGCTAGAAGAGTGAACAATAAGTTTCAACAAACATTTACATTTACATTCAATACACATTAAAATGCTACCAACTTTCCTTCAAGAAATAACAAAGAACAAGAACTACAAAGCTATGACCTCTACTTAAATACAAATCTAAAACATATCATGTTTCGTAACAAGTTTCAGAAACATATAAACTACGAAGCTATCGACAAACAATAAGAAAGAAACCATCAACAATCATCATCATCATTCAATCTAGAAAATAAACTTAATCAACAGAACATATAATCACAAAATATAATCTAGGAAACCAACTACGATAAACATCGATAAATGAGCTAACATGCGGAGGAACTAGATCGAGAACGAAAGATCATCACAACTAAAATCAACGAACCTAACATGCGGAGGAACTAGATCGAGAACCACAGAGGAACACATACCTTTTTTGATTGAAAACGGCGGGGAATGAGCTTTGAGACAGACTAGGGATTGACTCGTGAGAGATTAGGATTCGTTAGGGATTCGTCAAGGATTCGTGAGGGATTCGTGAGAGATTCATCAGAGATTCATGACCGATTCGGGGGAGATGACATGAGAGATGAGAGGAGAAATCAGCGATGACGTCGTCGGTGTTGATTATTGCCACATGAGTCGCCGTCGAGAGAGAATCAGAAGACGGTGAGATCGATTTGTGAAACGAAACACGGGTTTCCCCTACACGACGACGCCGATTCATCTCCACTCGACATGTAACAAGGAAGGACGACATGTCGACATAAGATCGACCTTAACTAAGACGCGTCCCGCATAATTAAACTTATTTTCGATTTATTTTTCGGTCCAAAAGACATAAGGACCCAAATCCGGGACGCCGATATTAATGGTCTAAACAGAAAACCCTAAAAAGATACACTGGCCCCTCTCGTCTTCAGTGTGCTAAAATGCCCACCTAGATAAATTTTATAATATTATTACTTTGTTATATCATTAATGTGTCATCTCATTTATTTTAGTCGTTAGAAGCGTTTCAATTAATGATAATTTAACTTATAATAAGATGTTTTGGAATTCAAAATATTAAATATTGGGTCCACAAAATTTGGTGGTATATTATTATCTATTAGTTTGGTATTAATTAATACGAAGTTTTTCTGCAGCCGTCATTTCTTTCTCATTTTAGTTGTGCGTAAACTGTGTATTAATCTCCCCAGATTACAATATTATAAGTTTGTACGACCCTTCAACATTGTGCAAACATTCTTAGAGAGAGAGAGAAAGAGAGAAAGAGAGAGAACTAGTGAGAGAAAGAGAGATGGGCCATCACTCGTGCTGCAACAAGCAAAAGGTGAAGAGAGGGCTTTGGTCACCGGAAGAAGACGAAAAGCTTATCAACTACATCAATACATATGGCCATGGATGCTGGAGCTCTGTTCCCAAACATGCAGGCATATTTGTTTGTTGGATTCTCTACCGATAAAAAAGTATATGTCGTTGGTTTTAATATATTTGTTGTTTTCCGTACGTGTGTTTAATTAGGTTTGCAGAGATGTGGAAAGAGTTGTCGATTAAGATGGATAAATTATCTAAGACCTGATCTTAAACGTGGAAGCTTCTCTCCTCAAGAAGCTGCTCTTATCATTGAGCTTCATAGCATTATTGGCAACAGGTTGTTACTTAATTAACATTACATATAGATTTTTATGTGATATTATATTAAAGAAATTTTTTTTTGTTATGGATTTTTGATAGATGGGCTCAAATTGCTAAACATCTACCTGGAAGAACAGATAATGAGGTCAAGAATTTCTGGAACTCGAGCATAAAAAAGAAGCTCATGTCTCACCATTATCACCATCATCATGGTCATCATCATCATCATCATACCTCTTCAATTGCGAGTCTGCTCACTAACCTTCCTTACCACAACGTATTCAACGCTACTGCTGGCGACGATGAAGGTTCAAGATTCATGTCCAATATCATCGCAAACACAAACCCTAATTTCATCACTCCAAGCCACCTCCCTCTTCCTTCTCATCATGTTATGACCCCATTGATGTTTCCAACCTCCAGAGAGGGAGATATCAAGTTTCTAACCACTACCAACACAAACCATTCTCATCAAGATAATAACCTTTACAACAATCTCGACATTTTGTCAGCCACACCATTCATAAACAATCATCATCATCATGATAATGAACCCCAATGGCCATCACTACCAGATCTCCCAGCGAGTACCATTTCCACTTTTCACGACAGCCTTCAAGATTATGACGACGGTGATAAACTCAACGTGTTTGTAACACCATACAACGATAACGGTGACCCTAGGAGCTTTCCATTGGTGGCCACGAAGTTGATTTGTGGACAAGTTCTTGAAGGCAAAGCAATTTCACAAGACCACGGCCTTCTTCTCCCCACAACGTACAACTTGCAAATGCCTGGTGATCATCGACGAGTGGACTCGTACATTAATCACATGATCATTCCCTCATCATCATCCTCATCATCGACAGTCTCTTGTGGACAATACGTCATCACTTAATCAAACCCTAGTCCTAATCTATCAACATGGGATTCCCAGACATGAGTACGTAATAAACATATAATATATACGTTTTTATATCTATATATAAGGAGAAAGAGGAACATAAATAATCATTCACATGTGTTGATAACTCTTTTCCATATCATATATACTATATAGTATTTAAGAAGTTCAAAGAATTTGTGATATGTTACATTACATACTTTTTTAGAAATGGCATTGTGTTTGTTTAATCGAAGGAAAACAAAACGTTGCTAGTTCTTCTTCAGGTTATAGTCGTGAGTTTGTGGAGAAAAGATTACTATTACATATAAAGTTCGTCCTTATACACTATTAATGAACACATATAAACACATGTATGTACAAACTCTCTCTCTCTCGTCACCTACGTACACATGTGTTTGTATATGGTCAGTTTGTTTTAAGCCTCTGTGTTGGAAATTGCTGTCTTCATCTTTGTTCTTGTCGGTTATTGCTTATCTCTTTCTATGATATTTGTGGGGTCAACGTGTGGACTGTCGTAATTCAATGCAAGTTTCATGTACAATTATCATTGGTCAACTTTTGAGATTCTCCTTTGATCAATTTTAAAATGATTGTGGTGAAAAACAGAATTATTACCCTTTAGCTTTAATACTTTTGTCTGTTACTAGAAGGTTTAAAGCAATGATAATTTGTCAGCATCATGTAGAAAAGAGATTCCTTGATAAAATATCCATTAAAAAGGAGCTACATTGTAATGTTGACAAATGAAAAGCATGCTTTTGAAAGTATAACTTCACTTCGACTCCGAGATTCAACAACACATCAAAACATGAATATTAATACATAGTAATTATGAGATCGATGCTTCTAGACCGTGACTCTGTGACGACCTTTTGCTCTTCTCCGAGCTATGACTCTTCGTCCACCTTTGGTGGCTTTGCTGTCACAATCAGACAATTACTAATCGAGTAAGTAAACAGTTTGATCACTCAAACACAATGTACAGATGTAGAACTTTCTATTAGTGCTAAACAACGAATTCCTCTAAGTTGAATGAGGAAGAGCAGTGAGTTTGAGGTGTTGAAAAGTTGATTTACTACAGTTTTACTGAGAAAGAGTAAATTATAAACTCGTTTTCTTCTGGATAGTTATACTTTTACTTGGTGATCGTTATATTTTTTTTCATTTTTAATTAACTTTTTTGATTCTAACGCAATTAATTTTTAAATTACAAACTCGTTTCCTTCCAGATTTAATTTATTAAAATGTTTGACATCTTATTAAAAATTCTACTCCTCTTTTTCTTGGACAACTGAAAAAACTCTACTCCTCTAAAACTCAAAAGGGAGGTTTAACCACGAAGATACATACCGAGCAAAGAAGCCATGATTTCGTTGGCGCCTGATAGTGCTAGGTTGGAGTGTCCTCTTGGGAAATAAAAGCAATGGCTCACTTGAAGGATATATGATGCAGATAAATATTTGGAATATTTTCAAATATATTATTATTGAGTTTATTAATTATTTTAGACAATTATCACTAATGTTTTAGGATTTTATGGCTTTCATATATATAGACTTTTAGGCTTAACTTTGTATGGAGATTATGATTTGATTAATAGAAAGAAGTTTATTCTGAAGAGGTTTCTATAACCACTGTGAAGAGTATTCACAAAACTAAAGAGCTTTTAATTAAGCACTGGGAAGAATATTCTCAAATCCTAGATCCGAGTATTCTTAGAATCAACGGTCTAGTTCTATCCCTAGAAGCTTCCGCTACATCAGTTGGTATCAGAGCCATGTTCCTTTGATTTCTCAATCGAAGACGATTCTGGATATTATGATGCAACAACTACTTGAGATCTTGGAAAAAAATAGACAAGATGTCAGCGAGATTCCTAAGAAGTTTCAACAAGATGCCAACAAGATTCATAAGAAGTTAGAAGAAGATTTTTGCAAGGCATTAAATAAGTTCGATGAGGCAGTAAGGAAAAGAGAAGCAGCATGAGCTCAAGATGTGCAATTGGATGATGATGAAGACGAGGAAAGCTTTATGGAAGAAGATATATGTGTTGTCGACTCTGTCTATAAAGATGAAGTTTGTGCAAAATTCGGACATGGTGGGATTTGTGTAAAGTCAGTGCAGAACAATTTTCGTGCAAAAATAGGGCGAAATTGTATTCATGAAGATTTTGTGCAGAATCTTAATTGTCTGTGCTGTGCAAATTTTGTGCAAAAACAGATTTTTGAAGATTCAAGTTACAAACGAATTCGTGCAAAAATTGTACAATACAAGCTATTGAAGATTCGAGGAAGAGTTTTTTTTGGAAAACGTTCTGGATTCGAAGACTATGATCAAGATTCGAGAACGAATCTTCTCCAACCCGGAGAGAATGATGCATATAAATATTTGGAATATTTTCAAATATATTATTATTGAGTTTATTAATTATTTTAGATAATTATCACTAATGTTTTAGGTTGTATGGCTTTCATATATATAGACTTTTAGCCTTAACTTTGTATGGAGATTATGATTTGATTAATAGAAAGAAGTTTATCTGAAGAGTTTTCCATAACCACTGTGAAGAGTATTCACAAAACTAAAGAGCTTTTAATTAAACACTGGGAAGAGTATTCTCAAATCCTAGATCCGAATCAACGGTTTAGTTCTATCCCTAAAAGCTTCCGCTACATCAATATACTACACCACCAAGTACAAAGATGATATCAAGCAAGCTAGTAACTTTGTTACGGAGACTAAAGCCCAACAAACTATAGACACAAAGCTGGAATGCATTAACATTCTTTCACTATATGCAATGCAAGCTACAAGCATTTTCCAATTCGCTATGATCATGATTCAGAAACCCATAACCCCTCACCATAATACAGTAAATTTTTATAACAGTTCTGTTCCAAACATGTGTGTACGTAGTGCATGAGCATGTCCCTTTGTACAAAAATCCAAATTTGTATCCAAAGCAAATATTTGAAATCATAAACACGATAAGCACTTCTAATATTCAATTTCATAATTATTTTAATACATTATTATATAAAATACTCAAATCCAAATTTTTATTAGCTGAATCTTAATTGTTCTCGGATTCAAAATTAGTCTTCTGACAGAGACAAATCTATATCAATCAACCGACACAATACTCTCCCTATCCTTTTAGATGGTAGGTTTAGTGATTAATGATTATTCCGTCTTATTCTTGACACTTACGTTATTCCTATGTAGCCGCGCTGAACATAGTGGACTCTTCTCTAGTTCTTAGGCTATATAGTATATATATATATATATACTCTGTTACGTGTTTATCTGCAATTAATGCGAAAAACTTGGCATTAATTTTCTTTTAACAAACATTAACAAGAGCCTCATGGTCTACACTGTTCATAGTATCCAACTGCTGTTGCAGCATCGCGTAGATCATCTGACTCGCCGAGTGAGAAGAATCAGCAACCGCAAACCAATGAGCTTGTTTACCGATCACAATACAGCTCAAAGCCGGTTCTTTCTTAACCCCTCTATCTCTCATCAGCTCTCTCACCTCCTCACCACAAGAGTTGACTCCAGACTCGTTGTAAATATTATGCAGCAAAACATACGAGCCAGAGGCTTCAGGCTCGAGCTCCATCAACCTCTCAGCAACGCGTCTCCCCAACACGCTGTTCTTGTAAACCCTGCAAGAGCTCAGCAACGCCTTCCACATCACCGGATGGTCTTCAAACCCTGAGCTCAGAATCAGGCTTTCGGCGTCTGATAACCTCCCTGTTCTACCTAAGAGGTCGACGAGGCAAGTGAAGTGTTTCTCGTTAGGGCTAATCTTGTGCTCGCTCCACATGGTTTGGAAGTAGTTTAGTCCTTCTGTGACTAGTCCTCCGTGGCAGCAAGCTATTAGAACGGCGAGAAACGCCTGCTGGTTCGGTCTGAATCCACCGGTCTTCATCGTCTCGAAGAGGTTTAGGGCGTCGCTAGCGAAACCGTGCTGCGCAAGACACGAGATCATAGCTGAGTACGTTGCAACGTCTGGATGCTTGACCTCGGTGAATATTTTACTCGCCAGCGGCATGTTACCTGATTTTGCGTACATAGAGATGCTTGATGTCTTGACACTGGTGAAAGCATCGATTCCACTCTTTATAGCATAACCCTGAACCTGCTCTCCTGAGCTCAACGCAGCGAAATCAGCACAAGCGCTCATCATAAGCGAGACCGTATACTCTTCCGGTCTCAAACAAGACAAGAAGAGCTGTCGGAACAGATCAAACGCACTCACAAGCTCCTCGTTCTGGACATGGCAATCAATCATGGACGTCCACGAGGCGATATCTCGCTTTGACGTTGAAGCAAAGCACCGCATCCCATCTTCAGGTGAACCCATCAACGCATAGAGCTCAATCAGAGCACTACCAATGAACTCATCAGACTGAAAGTTATTCTTACATATCAAAGCGTGGATCTGCTTTCCATATTCCAACTCTTTTCCGACACAACAAGTTTTGAGCACAGCTGAAAACGTCGTCGGCGAGAGTCTCAGCCCCTGTCTTCGCATATCCATGAAGAGCTTCAAGGCTTCACCACAACCCTCACCATCCGTTTGAACAAACCCAGAGATCATGGCGTTATACATAACCACGTTCTTGACAGGCATCAAACTAAAAAGCTTTACCGCCTCTTTCAAACTCCCATGCTTTGCGTACATGTCAAGCAACGCAGTACCAACGACTAGATCACATTCCATTCCTAATTTCGCTACATAACAGTGTATAACCATACCGTTTTCTTCCTTCGGGTTTATACAACAAGCCTTCAACACACTCCCAAGAGCATAAGTGGTCATCTTCATACCCTCTCTATGCATCTTAGACAACATGTTAAGCGTCTCCTCCGCCGCACCGACACGAACCAATCCAGAGATCAAAGAGTTCCATGTCTCCTTATCCTTCTCATCGGTACGATCAAACAAGGACGTTGCCTGATCAACCTCTCCACACTTACAATACATGTTGATCAAAACATTAACCACAAACACTTCCTGAGCCAAACCGTTTACGATAACAAAACCGTGCAGCAGCTTCCCTAACCCAAGATCAGACCTTTCTCCACAAAACCCTAATGCACCAGCGTAAGTGAACTTATCAAGCTTCAAATTGGATTCCCTCGCTTCGAGAAACAGCTTCATGGACTGTTCGTGAAACCCAATTTGGCTGTACCCGGAAATCAACGAGTTGAAAGAGATGATGTTTCGTTCAGGCATTCCGTCGAACAACTTGCGGGCGAGAGTCAGATCTCGGCATTTGCAGTACATGTTTAGGAGATTGTTGAGCAGGAACAGGCAGGGTTTGAAGGAGGATTTGATCATGTGGGAGTGCGCGAGCTTTCCCAGGACAGGGGAGCCTGAGTTCGCGGATTTTTGAACCAGTCTCGTGTAAGTTTTTGAGTCCAAAACCATGTTCGTTGGGTGATGGCATAACGAAGAAAGAAGACAGTAACTGAATCCAAATTGTTTGGTGGAAAGAACGAAGAGAGACTTGCGAGTATTGAACGATGTCTTTGGTCGGAGATGCAACATGTTTTCCCATCGCATAACGAAAACTAACTCCTTTCTTCTTGTCTCTCTGTTCAACACAACTTGTCTCTCTGATTTTCTTTGCGAATCGACGTCGTTTTTGTCTTTCTCGAAAGTGGGCTTTCAAAGAAATATTATAGGCCTTTAGTACTTCCATTAGTTTAGGCTCGAAAGTGGGATTTTATACATATTATAGTACAGAAATGAACTTGTGTGTTATTTGGCATACAAGTTCCATAACGTGCACTCTAAGTCACAGATTATTTGTCACACAACTACATTAGTGTTATAAATAATATTATATTTCCTGATTCTTAACATTTGTTTGGATAATGTGGTTCCTATAAATTGTAATTTTTCTGACTGATTAGTTATAGTATTGTAGAAAATATGGACTGAAGAGCCAACGTCCTTGATTAAGAACATGGTTTATGGTCCAACTAATCATAATTTTTTGGTTTTGAATAAATAAAAATACAGGTCATCTTGCAAAAAGTACAATCTCCAGGGTAGTATGCGTGAGCGATATGTTGGTGGAGAATTGACGAAACCTGTACAAAGAACAAAACGGTAAAAGGCATAGAAGGCAAGAGTCTTGTCTTTAATGAACACATTTGAAGCACCACCGAAGTAACAGCAAAGGCAAGGTCCAGAAATTGGTGATCATCAGATCGGTGAAGACATATTAGAGTTCAAATATCCGATCTAGTTTCATGTCTATAAGAAAAGTCTAATATAAAACCCAGAAACAAGAAAAGAAAAAAACAAGAAGGAAAAACGTATAGATAAAGTCTGTTTTATGTGATTTAATTAAGGTGAAGTGTTGACTGCTTTTGGATGTTATAAAATGCAAGCGTGCGACTATCGTCGAGTAGTTTACCACCATACTGGACTCTCTGTTGATCTGGTGGGATCCCTACCTTGTCTTGAATCTTTTCCTTTAGGTACGCAACAATGTCTTCTAAGCTCTCAACTTGCACGGAGATGGTTTTACGACTGTATGGTCTGTATGTTACCACAAATATTTGAATTTTAGCACGTAAAAAACGGACTCGAAGGATTGACTCCTTCCAGATGTTGTAATCCGACAAGGGACGGTCATCCTCTAGCTGTTGACCCGCAAAGATCAATACCAGGTGCTGCGTATAGATTCCCTCTATATCTTTGATCCTAGCCTTGACGTCTTCAACGGTGTCTGAGTTTTTGACCTCATCAAGGGCTATAGTCTTGCCCGTAGTAGTCTTTATGAAGATACGCATACTTTCACCCCACCTGAGAACACAGTGGAGAGCTGAGTCTTTTTGGATATTGTAATCAGCCAAGGTACGGTCACCTTCCAACTGATATCTGGCAAAGATAAGCCTCTGCTGCCCCGTCGGAAACCCTTCCTCACGTTGTATTTTTGTCTTAACGTCGCCAATGGTGCTTGAGCTTTGGACCAAAAGGGATATGGTCTTGCCTGTAAGGAACTTAACAAAGATTTTCATAAATCCTCCCAAACCATGAACCAAGATTAGAGTTGAATTTTCTTGGATATTGTAATAAGACACGGTAAGGTGATCCTCCATCTGATGTCCGGCAAAGATAAGTCTCTGCTTGTCCCTAGGGACTCCTTCCATACGTTGTATCTTTGCCTTGACTTCGTCAATGGTGTCTAAGTTTCGGACACGAAGAGTTATGGTCGCGCCTATAAGAGTATTTACGAAGATTCGCATATGTGGTCCTCCTAAGTCAATAACCAAGTATAGAGTTGAATCTCTTTCGATATAGTAATCAGACAAGGTACGGTTATCCTCCATCATAGTTCCGAAAAAGGTAATTATCTGATTGTCGGTAGGGATTTCTTCCTTGGATTGTATCCTTGCCTTGACGTTGCCAACGGTGTCTGTTCTTCGGACGTAAAGAGTTATGGTCTTGCCCGTAAGAGTCTTTAGGAAGATTCGCATACTTCCTCTCGGCCTGAAAATCAAGCAGAGAGTTGAGTCTTTTTGGATATTGTAATCAGCCAAGGTACGGTGATCTTCCATCTTCCATCCGGCAAAGAGAAGCATCAGCTGGTCGATAGGGAATCCTAGCTTATCGTGTATCATTGCCTTGATGTTCTCAATGGTGTTTGAGCTTTCCACCTTAAGGGTTATGATCTCGCGTCTAAAATACTTAACAAAGATTTGCATAGCCATCTGAAAAAAAAGTTTAATTCTACTTATCACACACAAATCATACAAAATATCCCACGGATCTTCATGAAGCTTATCCACAAGAAAAAAAACTCGAATTTAAGGGTGGAAAACAAGCAACATATGGTTCAGAAGATTGAAGAGATAACATACCTGATGAGTTTAAGAAAGTTCTGCGCAGCTTTTAGGTTTTGTGTTTGTAAAATAAAAAGGATGATTAACACAACTAGATGATAGTCTTCTTATATAGTGGATTAGTCTTAGTGTATCCTTATCAAGAATTAATAATATATAAATACAAGTTAAATAATGTTTAGAATTAATTGTTGAAATTTTTTTCACTGAATAATTCATACTCCTATACTTTACGTATATGATCTGTACATAAATACTAGGTGTTTATAATAAAATTAAAAAGGTGCTAGATGCGGTGGTATTGAGCCTTGCACCGTTGTGATGGATTTAGAAGGTACCGATGGCCGAGAGCGTGGAGGAGGTGTGTTGCCTCAGTCCTTGTCATATTTGGTTTGAGACTTTGATGAAGCTTGACTTGTATTGATTAGATTAGAGTCTTTGCTTGGTTTCATGGGCTGTGTTAGTCTTTATAAGCCCACCCAAAGAAATTGCTTGCTCGAAAAGAAAGTGTGAATGCAGAATGGCTTACTTACTTACATACAGATTATTTGTATTTGGCTTTTAGGATGATACTGCTTTCGAGAAACAGAGTGCTCTTTTTGCACTTTGCTGTCTCAGACAGTTCTCATAAACATGTAATTTGTCCTCTGTACTCTACTTTCTTCGACAGGACATTCTTTTTNATTAGGATAGATGGTTAGACCCGGTTTACTTGTTGGTTTACTTGTAAATACCGGATTTGTAAATACCGGATATCTATATTAATCATCTCACGATTAATGTTGTAAAGTAAGTTTAATGTGAATAACAAACTCTTTCATATCGTTAAGCTTCTCTCTCAGCTCATCTTCTTCTTCATCATCATCTTCGTGATTTCACCTTGATTCTTTTCTTAATATCTTTTTCTGTCTTCATCTTATATAGTGCTGGTTTTTGGATTTATAATGCAGGTGGTGTCATGATATTGGTCAGGAACGGGCAGCAAATAAACCTCTTTTGAAGACTGTTTTCCAGGTAAGTAAAGTGTCTTCAATTGTATCTTCTTATCAGGATCAGTTATCTCTGATCCGAAATCTAAACACTATTTGCTTTTACTGCTACATACGATCAGGTTATGATGAGGTTGTTTAGTCCTCGGAAGACCACTATAATGTTTTTCATAAGAGATAAAACACGGGTATGTATTTGTGTTTTCCACTTTAGCTTTGTGTTTCCACTTCTTCATCATTCTGTTTCGTGGATAATTAGTTGTGGATGAATATTTGCAGACGCCATTGGAAAATTTAGGACCAGTGTTGAGGGAAGAGACGGTCTCTAGCTTTTATGTACTTCGACTATGAAATCCCTTATATATTTTGTCTTTAATGATTTCTTCAGAGTACGACTGCTTGACTACTGGATAAGAACATAGTATCATTCTTCTTTTCCTAGGATCACAGATGAAACGTTTTTGTTCCAGAGGCTGTAATTGAACAAAGCAAAATGGGATACATCTAAAACTAGGGAAAAGCTTCATTGAAGCCCATATCTCTTCTGTCCGTAATGCAAAGTTGTCTGAACTGACTAGTCTGTATGAGGTAAAATAGAGTTCTCAAGCAGAAAAAGACATACATGTTAAACCTTCTTGATAGATAATCTGTCATTGCAGTCAAAACTAAATATAGCATTATCCGGACTGGTGGAAGCTCTCTTGGATTGCACATTTCACATTGTGATGTTACTGTGCTCTCTTTTTTCTAGTCCTTGAAGCTGCTTTCCGTGATGGCTGTTATCCGCTTGG
Organism: Erucastrum elatum; assembly: GCA_900406325.1. Classification (NCBI taxonomy): domain Eukaryota; kingdom Viridiplantae; phylum Streptophyta; class Magnoliopsida; order Brassicales; family Brassicaceae; genus Erucastrum; species Erucastrum elatum. The sequence continues at coordinate 34,495 of OVBX01000642.1, forward strand.
ATGATGACCTGGACAATACTGAGAAGACATTGCACTCTCTCTCTCTGATTAGTTCTACAAGCAACAGTGCTACCAGCAAGAACGTCAGCACAGTTGATTCACTCGCATCAAGCACTTGGGAGCAGGTGACTAAAACCTCACTCAGTGATCTTATATTATATTGCTCACGCCTTTGAGATATATAAGATCTCTATCCTTACATTTTTAATTATCAGGTTGCACCAGAAAAGACGTTGATCACACCTGTTCAGTGTAAATCACTGTGGAGACAGTTCAAGAACGAGACAGGATATACCGTTACACAGGCTATTTCTGCACAGGTACACCGATGTTTCCTTTCTCATTTGGTGGTTCATAAGCTAACAGCTAATAATTTTAGAGGTTTAAAATCTGATTAGACTCACATTGATTTTCAGGAGGCTAATTGCCACCTCCATGGGCAACCCTTGCACTGGTTGTTCTTGGTTCTAATGAATTCATGACTCTCTTAAGATACTCTTTAGCCATTTCTTTATAATTGACTTATAAAGAATCTTGTTCTCCCCAGTCACATTCCCCTTCGTTGCTTGCATATTGTGGCAGAAATCCTCTATGGCTCGGTGCTCTATTTGTGGGATATCTTGTTTCCAAAACTTGTTGGTGCAATTAAACATTTCAGGAGAATTCCTTAATGGAGCGGTATGATCAAGTTTTTTTCCACCCCTGTTCTTCATTTGATCTCTCAAATATAATATCCCTGAAAGGCCAAAGTTTCAATCTGTGATCAACAAACAGCTACCTGGACTTCTTTCCTTGTCAACCAAATTCCTTCCAACGGTTATGAACCTCCTTAAGAACTTGCGGAAGAAGGACAAGCAAATAAGAACCAGAGTTCGATGAACTCCTCATTTCATTCAGAGGTTACAACCAATGGAGAAAGCAGCAGTACCAGCTCTGCTTCACCTCCAGCCAAATATGTTCCCATTGACACAAGTGCATAGAACAAAACAACTAGACAAGCTTAAGCTGTTTCTCCAATACAAAGGGGTAATAGCTCTCTCAATTTTTGGTGTGTATCAGAGGGATTCACCGAGAGCCATACGTTTATGTCTCCCAAGGCATTGGTTCCTTTTGCAGTTGCCAAAGCTAGTCTTTTATGTGTTCGAGACAGAGCTTGTGATGCAGACAAAAACAAAGCCGAGCATTTATGGTTGCCATACGTGAATCACAAAATTTTCAATGATAAAATAATAATTCTCCTATATATTAAAAGATAAGTTATTTAGTGATTTTTGCTTACGTTGCACTCATACAAGACATTTTCGAATTAATTCTCTTAATTCTATTGGTTTTTTTTTGCTAATTTCTTTTTTATTTATTTTTAAATCAGCAGAGAAGAGTTAACCTAGAACCACTTAATCTAGGCTTCCAAACACTCTCATTCCTAAAACCACTTAATCTAGGCTTCCAAACACTTTCATTCCTAAAATTAGTACATATATATATTATACTCTTTAGAACATTATTATAAATTATATATACTAACTCCTTAAAACATTGGTAAACATATATATATATATATATATATATATATATATTTAAATTTAGTATAAAATATAATTTTGGTTTTCAAC
>OVBX01000643.1:0-36095 GCA_900406325.1 Erucastrum elatum
TCGTGAATCCATTCAATCTGTGGTTTGATATGCGTTTTGAGTAATAAGAACGTTTTCATAAGTCCGAGTTTCATCATCGATATATATATATAAATAACATATATGTTTGATAAAAAAAAGACATATATGTTGACTTGATAGTTTATATTTCAGATTTATTGGAGTTACATATGTTTTTATCATGAATCATTTTCAAATGAAAAAACTCAAACCGCGGGGACGATGCCCGGTCCAACGATGGAGGTGGAGCCAAGTGAACCACAGTCGCTGAAAAAGGTGATCATCAAATCCCTAAAGAGAGCCGTAATCTCTTCTCCCCCGTCCATGGCCAATTCGCTCCTCCTGATGCCGAAGCCAATAAGATTCGCTCAGCCATAAGATGAAAGTTGCTTTTGGAGGAGTAGAGCCTGTGAGTCAACAACCTCCTCGTCAACCTGAGCAGACAGGAACCTCAACTGCTCTTGCTCTCCCTTGTCCTCAAGGTTCTAAGAGTGTTCAAAAGGGTGTGACAGAGAATGATGCTCTTGTTGTTGGTCCAACTCTACAGCCAAATAGCTTGAACAGTATTGGTCCCTCAGGCAAAAGCACCACCATTATCCCTGCGACTGGATCCTCCCTCCTCCTCAGATGAAAGGTTTCTGATTACGGTTACGGCATCACTTACCACCGACAAAAGAAATAAAAGATTAAAGGATTGTTTCCTTTCTTCTTTAGTTACCAGTGTTTTAGCATATTGCCTATAATGTATGGCTTGCCTATATAATGGTGGCCTACTATGAATGAAGAATCATCTTCCAATCATTAACCTTACTCTCAAGAGAGACTAGGGTTGAAGGAAACTTTTTTTTGTGCAAGAGATCAGGCTCATAACAGTTCTTGCCCCTATTTGCTTCTTAATCTGGATTGCAATACAAGCATTCTGAGTCTTTTGCTCTTGTGTCTGTCTACGTGTCACGGAAATATTCAACTGCGGCATTGATGGAGAGAATACCGAGTAGATGGCCTCGCCCACAGTAGCATGCACCATGGAAAAATTACAGGGTCATTCAGGGGCACTTGGGTTGGGTCAGATCTGTTGCTTTTGACCCGAGTAATGAATGGTTTTGTACTGGTTCAGCTGACCGTACCATCAAGATATGGGATGTAGCAACTGGCGTTCTGAAGCTAACACTAACTGGTCATATCGAGCAAGTACGATGCCTTGCTATTAGCAACCGACATAAATATATGTTCTCTGCTGGTGATGACAAGCAAGTAAAATGCTGGGACCTTGAGCAGAATCAGGTTATCCGGTCGTATCATGGTCACTTGAATGAAGTCTATTGCTTAGCTCTTCACCCAACTTTGGACATTTTATTAACCGGAGGGCGAGACTCTGTCTGCAGGGTGTGGGATATTCGTATCAAGATGCAAATGTTTGCACTCTCAGGACATGAAAGCACCGTTTGTTCTGTTTTCACTCGTCCAACTGACCCACAAGTTGTAACTGGATCTCATGACGCGACTAATAAATTTTGGGACCTTCGATACGGAAAAAAATGGCGACTCTAACGCACCATAAGAAATCTGTCCGAGCAATGGCCCTGCATCCTAAAGAGAATGCCTTTGCTTCTGCATCAGCTGACAAAACCAAGAAATTTAGCCTTCCAAAGGGAGAGTTCTGCCACAACATGCTGTCGCAGTAGAAGACCATAATTAACGCAATGGTTGTGAACGAGGATGGTGTAATGGTCAGTGGAGGTGATAATGGAATTATATGGTTCTGGGACTGGAAGAGTGGTCACAGTTTCCAACAGTCAGAAACTATTGTACAGCCTGGTTCACTGGAAAGTGAAGCGGGTATATATGCAGCGTGTTATGATCATACAGGTTCAAGATTGGTTACATGTGAGGCTGATAAGACGATAAAGATGTGGAAAGAAGATGAGAATGCAGCTCCAGACACTCACCCTGTCAATTTAGGTTGCATGGAAACTTGGATGAAGGTACGTTTCACGTTTCAGAAACGTTTCGAAAACTGGAATTTCTCGAAAACTCGTGGAAACTCTTTAGAAACTCGTTTCTTGATGATCTTATATTGGAAACTCAATGGAAACTTGTGTTTCCACTTTAAAAACTTTCGTTTTCACTTTAAAAACTTGTGATTTTGTTTTAGAAACATAAAAAAAAAACTTTTGAAAACAAAATTTGTAACTTGTATTTTTATTTGAGTTAAGATACTTAATATTTAAGTACTGAATATCTGCTTTTTAAAAATTTTATATGATTTTAAAATTTAATTATTATTTATTTCATTTTTGTATACTTATAAAATTGTGATTTGTTGATTTATATTTTTGGATAGACTAAAGTAATAGAAAAATAATTCTACTCACATGTTAATCCTATATATATTATATTAACGTTTCTAAAACGTTTCCATTCCTAAAAAATTAAAAATCATGTTTCCGTGTTTCGAAACGTTTCATTTCCGCGTACCCGTTTCCGATTCCATAGAACTTAGCCAAGGACATTAGGCGCTTCTAATAAGCTGATTGTATCTCCAAAGCATATGGAATGCTGCATATATTAATTTCAAACGCTCCAAAGCATATATAAATCACTGTTTTGAATTTGCAATACCATCATGTGAATCACTGTTTTGAATTTGCAATACTATCATGTATCATTAATCATATCTCTGTGTTTTTTCTGTGTCTAAGTAGTTAATTAGATAGATTAAAAAGAATTCATGGAACTAATTTGTTGGATTAGAAAATTATCTTTTTGATCTTTATCTAAGTTGTTCGTAACATTTGAACTTGACTGATCATCTAGTTAATGATTTCTAGGTTGTGAAGTACATCGAAAGTGATTTCTAAATGTTTGAATGAAGTTGTTGTGAACAAAATATTTTAACCAATGAAAATTGAAATTAGAAACTTATGAACAATCAATGCATGTCTATGTTGTTGGATTCAACGGAAGTTAATCTTCACCTATTTAAAGATAAGAGTTAGTACTTTCAGGAGAAGGCTAATTAATCTAGTAAAAGAAGTTTGAGCTCGACATTGATTCTAACTGCATTCGCTGTCTAAAGCTTTTCATTTAAACTCCGTATACATTTTCTTGTTACATTCTCTATAACTAAAAACCACAAAAGAAACTATTTTGGCCTTGCTCTACTTTTACCTTATAGATTCATAGTGTAATTTGGTATCTTAAGATTCGATTCAATCGCTGTTGTGCACTTGTGGCATATAACTAGAGTCATAATCTTATCATATCACAATCAAAATTCTCATTCGCCATGCAGTGATGAGTGCTCTGCTATGTTTCTATGTTAATAATATTTCATCATCATATCATAGAAACGTAGATGTAAAGGGAAATAAACATTTTTGGCCTCCTAGATCAAATATTGTTTGTTGCAAAAAAAATCAAATATTGTTTGTTGAAACTTGTTCACATCAACCGAAAATTTTATGTCTGGTTATGGCAAAACATTCAGTCACAAGAACTTATATAGAAATATCATCTTACAAAAGTACAGCATGCTTAATGTGATTTCCCCGGGGTAAAATCAAAAGTAGCCTACCATATAGATGACATTACACAATGCAAACCCCCAGGAAACATGTTATACGAAACTCATCAGTTTTCAAAAGGTCTCCTGCTATGTTCCTACGTTGATGGCTAAACAACAGTGATATTTTAAAGCTAAAGCGTACGCAGAGAACAAAGAATGAATGGATGCATAGGTCACTGACAATAAGGCGACACTTGATTTATAAGGTTAAGAGAACTAAAGACAGGAGGTAACACCCAGACGTGAGATGCTACATTAGAGGTAAAAACTATGTTAAGCAATAAGTATTAATTAGAAGAAGCACTATGAGCATTAACTTTATGTTAAGTTCACTACCAATACTGAAAAACAGAGAACTCAGAAAGAGGTCAATAGTTCTGTTGTGAAATCAAATACTAACACTATAGCAGATAGCTCATGAAGGTCACACATCTAGTTAAGGAGCATGATAACTAGAAGTGATTACTACAATAGGAAAATTAACTATTCAGTTAACAGAATGCGTCCTCAACATAACTAGCTGAGCCACAGCGTTCTGTTGTAGACCTTTAAAGAGAACAACTCAACACATAAAAAGAAAAGTATCATCCAACAGTTACTGCATTCTCAATGTGAGTTCCCTGGTAGGATAAGAAGGTAAGCTAAGTGAGGGATGACAAGACTCATTACAATCCGAGAGGTACCATCTGCAATCTCGTATCAACCTGATTCCAACGACAATCTAAGATAGTAAAAACAATATACCATATCTTGGTAATGTTACTAGTTAGTACTACTGTAATCAACAAATTCAACCAATACAACATCCTCCAAAATAACGTATAATCTAATCCAACTCGGTCTTCTTACTTTTGAGAATTCATAATGTATCTTCCAGCTACTAAGCAGGCAAAAGACAAACTTCATCAATCTTGTAAGTTGGAAAACAAAGTAGTTGCAGATAAACCCAAACCACATCATCATCATATGACTTGAGACTATGTTGGTTTCACAACAGACCAAGCTAACCCTTTCTCATGTTCAGTAGATCAACAAAAACTCTACCACTGGTTTGTTGTGAACCAGTCTTAACATGAGAAATCAAAACAAGCGGTGTAATCCCAACACACATACTTCAAAATGTCTACTTTTACACTAGGACTCAAAGCTATCAACAAGTCAAGAAATCAAAACTCCCTAAACAAATCAAACAGAACACAGAAGACTGAATCAGTCACTTCAAAGAAAGTTGAATACTTTGACAAAAAGTCTAAAACTTTCATCCTCTCCAACTCGTAATTATATTCCTTTAATCGTATCAACATTTATTTAACATCGTCCCCTTTCTATCATTCAATTAACCAGAAAAATTAACGATATTTATAGGTATCAACTCTGTACAAATTATTATTACCCTTATTATGTATAACCTTTGCTCTTCGCAGATCAGTGAGTGAGAAGCATCCTCTCTTGCTCGGTGAGCGAGTGGCGGAAATGGCAACGGTGGCCGTAAGGACACGTGGCTCCGGTGACAATCATACGGCAGACTTCGGTTTTGTAGCGAGGGTGCCTTATCACCGGACGGAGCTCGTCGATTCCGTGAGCGAACTGGCAGTTATCGCCGTAGGGACAAGCTCCAGTCTGTTGCCACTTGTTGCAGAGCTCCGTCTTTGTCATCCCTTGACGGTAAACCTCAAGCTCCAACGCATCTCTCTCTCCTTTCGTCGGCACACACACCTTTTGAGTTACCTTCACAGAATTATAAACATTCTATTAATAAATAATAAAAAAATAAATATTATTAAATAATTAAAACGTTTTATGAGTGATGATTACCGAGTCGGAACCGAGTTGACTCGCTTGACGACTCGCTCCGCCGCCATATCCATTGCTTCCCTGGTTCATCATCTTGAGATATCCCGGAGATCGGACGGAGATGCTCTTAGGCAACGAGTTTCTCTCCGGATTTCTCCTCCTCGCTTGACTACCGAAATCGGAGATCTGTTGGCGGTTACGAACGGGCGGCGGAGAGACGGAGGAGGAGGAGGAGGAAGACGAAGTGGAGATGTGGATAAGCTTGAGGAGATCGACGTTCTCCTGGCGAAGCGCGTCGTTCTCGCGGCGGAGCGAGTCGAGCTCCGTCATCAGGGACCGGAGGCGAGAGAGGCAGACCTCGTAATGCTCGTTGAGCTCGTCGTACTCGAGGATGAGGCTCGCTTGGCGGAGACGGTGCTCGGTGGCGGCGTCGAGGCCACGAGCGTGAGGAGGAGAGGAGGAGGAGTAGGGAGGAGACGGAGAGAGGGAAAGCGAGTCGGGGAACTGAGATTCCGGCGAGAAGATTGAGTTGTAGAGCGAGGCGAAGCTTGCGGCGAAATCTTCCTGGTGCTGTTTGGTGACGCTCTTGTCAGATTGAGGCGATAGCGGAGGCGGCGGCGAGTTTAGTGACGTCACGACGCATGCCGGATCCGTTACGGTTGGCGCCATTTTCTCCATTCGCGATTCTGTTAAAAGCTTCCTGAAGAAGATTTCTTCAAAAGAGAGAACATTTTATAACGTTAAAGCACTAGAAACTCGATTTCAGAGGATAATCTAATATTGAAACAGCGTTGATTCCGATAGATCTACGAAATCTCCAGAAAAATCGAACTCTAAACTACAAATCATGATCGGAGAAGACGATAGAAGTACACAACAAAACAGAACGAGCAAAACCTAGAGAGAAGGAGGAGAGAGAGAGAGTACCAGAGTATCGTTGAAGGAGCAAAAGAGAAAGAGGCGGTGAAAGAAAGATGAACAATGCTCCGTAAATGAGTATATATACACACACTGTCAAATACCGAACCAAAAGAGAGGTGAGGAGGATGAAGAGGTACAATCACATGCGGGAGAGACCACCATAAGCTTGCTCAGCTACTCAATCTCGGCCGTACAGTGAGTCGATGTAAAGGATGTGGGTGTATTTAATTGGTTAGCGAATCGCTTCCCTGTGATTAAGTAAAGCACAGAAGTGTACTCCACCTACTTCGCTTTTCCCGCCTACTTCAGAACCGTTAGAGGCCTTTAACAGAATATTATTATTTGTTTATTTTTATGGGAAAATGTAGATAGCTTCAACTACAAAACTAGTGTTTAGAAATTGCATACAAAGACATTGAGAAAAAAATGATTAGTTTATTCCGTTTGGTGTATAGTATTAAGCGTGGGATTGTAACAAATATTCACTATAAAATGTTAACCGACTTGTACCGTTTTATTATTTTACGAATTATCAACTTATGTAATTACAACTTACTTAAATTTTTACTTAATTAAAATTATTAATCTTCACATTTAGCAATTATTCTGGAAAATGCTATGAATACTCTGCGTCAAAAAGACTAATTAAACGTAATTTGAAAATTGAGATGGAAACAAAAATGTTTGTTACGGGGGAAGTTTTGCTTGTCACTAAAGGAATTGAAATTCGGAGGATACAAAAATGTGGTGATGTGTTTGAAGAAAAATTAATCGATAATTCTATTTTAAAGTTTGGTTGGCTCGATCATGAATAAGAATATAACTGATGATGAAGCAATTAAAATTAGATGTCATTGTTTTCAGGTTGCAAACGACAGTAGGAAGGTAAGGAAGACAAGTGAGAGTTTGCTTCGATAACACAGCTTTAACTAACTATATGGTCCCTCTTCCTTGTGTACATACTTCAATCGAAATCTATCGTTGTGGCTAACTAACTGGAAAATGTTCCCTTACTTCAAACCCAACAACCCAAATGAATTTACTTTCTTACCCTCTTTATCTCTTAAATATTTATATAGTCTTCTTAGTAATTATCCGATATATACACGAATGATCGAATAGTTAAACCAAAAATGTGTCAATGATAAAAATTGAAAAGCAGAGAAATAAATGGGCCATTCCAATAAGGTTTAAGCCCAAAACATATACGACTGTCCATATGTGTATCTGTAAATGCATTTGCACATATGTATACTTTCTCGTTAAACCCAAAAGATGTAATAAACTCACAATCACGACAAAACCATGAAGTCAGATAAGCTCTGGAGTCGATCACCAGTCGTCAAAACCGGGAAATCCGAGTTTCCGGTTATAAGATTCCTCCGTGGATACCTTGAGAAAATCAAGGAGAAAACCGGCGGTCCAGGAGTTGGCGGAGGTTTAGGCTGCGGCGCTGGACTCGGCATCGGTCTAACCGGCGGGCTCGGTTTAGACGCTTCTGAAGGGTTGAACCATAGCAATGTGGTGTTTGGAATAGGAATGGGTTGTGGTATCGGTATCGGTTTCGGGTACGGGTTTGGAGTTGGCGGCGGAATCAATTTCGACGACATTGGAGATTATTGGACCTATGAGAAAAGCTCCGGGTCAAAGTCCGGATCTGGTAAAGGATTTTTTTCAATTGATTATTAAGAAATTATCCATTTTTCAGTCAAAATACGCGTCCTTGTTGTCTTATTTATTTTGGTTTAACCATGTCTTTCGGTTTATGTATTTCAGTTCCGGTTTAAGGTCGTGTATGTAATCTTATTGATGGAATCATTGAGACTTGAGTTAGTAGTGCGAAAAGCTGAGAATGACCATCTACTGTTGATGACTAGCTTTGAAAAACTGCTTCTAAATAGCGAAATGGCTAAGCTTGTGTGGTAGTGTGGTGGTTTAGAAGACATAGGAGTTTTGTAGGATTATGAAAAATACACATAAACATAGTGACGATAGTTAAATAAAAATATATCATATGATAACTTAGTTATTCTGTCGAATAAAGCAAAAAGAAAAAAAAAAAACTTATTTCAAATTGAAGATACCAGTTTTTCGAAGCTGGCATAGACATTTCTCATGATTGGTCTTTTATCTGGGCTCTTCTGTACACAAGCTAAACCGATCTTGACCACTTGAACCATACTGTCTTCCAAATCTCTATCTCGAGCTAAAACCGGATCAAGAACATACCAAACCGGTTTATTTCTCTCAGCAGCTGATTCAACCCACTTAACCAAGTCCGTCTCTGAACTATCCATCTGCATAACCGGAGATTTCCCGGTTACCATCTCGAGTACCATTAAACCGAATGAATACACGTCCCATTTCTGAGACGGTTTAGTCATCTTGAAAGCTTCAGGAGCTTGATAATAGGATTCTCTTGAGACGCTTGGTGAACGTGACTCCATCGGAGAGATCTGATCCGATCTAGTCTCTAAAGAAGGCATGTCGACAATACGCCCCAAACCGAAACCTGAAATTTTCGGTTCAAGATTTGGTCCGAGAAGTATGTTACTGGAGTTTAAGTGTCCATGGACGTATCTTTTGGGGCTGAACTCGTGAATGTATGTCAATCCTTTCGCGATTCCTCTCAATATTCTTAACCGAACCGGCCAAGAAAGTTGCTTGCATGACAAGCTACCTGGTCTACCTGTTATATAATTTATATGAATCAGACTAACCTAAAGGTCTTAAATTTAAAAATCTGGTCTTCAATAATCAAGATTGTTTTTTTTTCTTATTTTTGAAAACTAGAAGGTTCCGGCCTAAATACTAGCCCTCATCTTAAAACCACAACATAACATGTAATATTTGTTTCGTCCCAACCGTCACTAGTTGCAGAATTTATACGATTTGATGAGAAATTACCTTGAATAGCAGAACCAAGGTCACCATTTGGTATGTAATCATAGATTAGTAGTTTCTCTTCAGGAGACCAGCAACAAGCTTGTAGATTCAAGACATTAGGGTGCTTGATTTTCGCCATTGCTTCCACGTCGGCAAGAAACTCTTTGAGCCTTAGCCAACCTTTATCTTCTAATCTTCTAACGGCTAACATTAACCCATTTTCAAGAACAACTTTGTAGACAAGACCGATCCTGCTCTTTCCCAGTAGAAACGCCGATGCTTTCAGAAGCTGGTCTAGGTCAAACTGAATCTCCGGGTCCATTCGTACGAAAACCTGTTGAGTTTTGTTCTCATCTAGCGCTTCGGATGCTGAGTTTCCAGTTTTGAAACAGAGGAACTCTTGCATTGTCTTCTTCTCTGAATGGCATGATCGGTTGTTTTGGTCTTTGTATGCACGAGCTGTGGATGCTTTTCGGCGATGGTAGATGAATAATGAAGTAAGAAAGATGATTCCAGCGACTGTGCATCCGGTGGCTGTAAGGATGACGCCAAACCTAGAATGATGGTTGGTCTTTCTTGAATATAGCTGAGAAGGAATTATTTGTGTGTTCCTTGTGACGCAAGAAACCTTTGTAGGTATTCCACAGAGTAGAGGGTTCCCTTGGAAAGCATTTGGACCGGCGTTCAAAAGGACGTTTGATTGCGGTATCGGACCACTGAGATTATTGTAAGAAAGATCAACGTAGAGAACCTCCGGGAGATCTCCAAGGCTTGTTGGAATCATACCTGAAAAGGAGTTGTGAGAAAGATCAAGAGTACCTTTCAGATTCTTCAGATTACTTATATCTTCTGGAATTGCTCCACTTAAGCGATTGAAAGAAAGACTCAGCGTCCGGAGCTGAACGAAACTAGAACCAAACCCGGTTGGAAGATCTCCAGAGAAGTCGTTGTTGCTAAGAACAAGCGTTTTCATCTTCTTGCATTGAATAAGCGACAAAGGTATCGAACCGTTGAAAGAGTTCTTTGAAAGATCCAAAGTGATCAGATTCTTCAACGTCCCTATCTCTACCGGAACAAACCCGGAAAAAGAATTTCCAGATAACACCAAGCTTTGAAGCCCTTTTGGTGCTAAAAGCTCCACAGGTAACTTTCCTTGAAAGTCATTGCCTCTGAGGTTAATGTGTCGAAGGGACAAGAGGGTTCCTATGGAAGGATGAAGAGAACCCGAGAGGTTTTTGTTGGGAAGACGAATTGAGACAACTCTCAGATCTTCATTACATGCAATGCCTAGCCAAGAACAAGGGTTTGAATCTGAGGAGTTCCAGTTGGTAAAGACAGAGTTTTCTTTCTGGTTTTGTAGTGATTGCTTAAAGGAAAGAAGACAAAGGCCTTGATCATTAAGAGAAGTAGCCATGGAAATGAAAAGAGTTGGGAATAAGCAGAGAATGAGAAATAATTGAGCCATCTCTAAAGAGAAAGGATTCTGAATTAGGTAAAGTTTGGCTCCTAAAAGGAAGAAAGTATATAGAGTTGCTGTGCGCTGGCTGGACTGGCCTAGTTTTTCCAAGTCAACAGTTGTAATTTCATTTTCACTTGTAACATTTAAAGATTTTTGTTTGTTTATGTTTTTGAAGAAAATTACCAGCAAAAATACAATAGAACCGAATACTTTTTCTATAGAATATAGTATTTTTGAATAGTATGTGAATGAAATTAGCGGCGATTGAGGCGATGATTGGAACAGTAAGGGGGCACGTACTGTAATGAGGAACAGCTTTTAGTTTCTAGTTGTTAAGTGGTGGGGAGATGTCTTGACGCTCATTAGCTTCCAAATTCTAAAGTCAAATCTCCACCAGAAAAAGAATATTGTGGTGGTCAATTTAATTTTAAGTCGGTTCAATCTTTTTTATATACGCTTTTAGATTTTTATTTGTTCATTTGGAGTCTGAAGCAATATGGCTGTTTTGTGGAAGGATTATAGTTAACACTTAATATGGGAAAACACAGTTAAGATTACATGGAAAAACATACTTGAAGTGTTTTTCACAAAGTCGTCGTGACCAAACATTTCTCCCACGATTGTCTTCTAACACATGCATATAAATCAATCAAACAAGATTTGTCTTATTCAAATTGAACCCAAACTATAAACTGAACTAATGTTCTTTAAAGTATACTAAAAACTATATACTTAATAAAACTACTTTGTTTTGTTGATTTTAGTTCAAACCAAACACAAATTGATGTTTGTTTTCGAATAGTATTGTATTTTCTGAAATCCTAAAATTTGCGGTTGAATTGAAATTTCCCCAAATAAAATCTATTTTTTAAAACCCAAAATAACAAAAAGAACCGATTATATTTCTAAGACTTTTGTAGAATGCAACATTGTTCCATTGTTATACACCTAAGTATACACAAATATAGCAAAGATACAAACAAATAAACCAATAGCAAGTTACAACAATGTGAAACTTAAAACACAAGCAAAAACACTTTCAGTACTCACTACAACAAAACACCTAAACCTCTCACTGTTCTAAAGACGACTTATCTCTTTTCCTGCTAAAAAACTTAACCAAGTTTGGAACCTTCTTCTTCTTCTTGATCACAAAGTAACTCGGAGTCCCTCTGTTCCCCGACGAGTACCTCCTCGTCTTCCCTCCCTGAACCGGAGTGAACTTCCCACTAACCCTCACCGACCTTCTCACCGGTTTAGGAGAGACCACCAAACTGCTGCTGCTTTTGTCTTCTTCTGCTGATCCCTCCTTAAACTTCTCAATCTCGTTCTGCACCAGTCTCTTTATCGACAGCGACCTCTGCATCCTAAACGACGCCCTCTCTTCCTCCACCACTGTAATCCCACTCTCCCTCTCTAACGTCTCCGTCTTCATCACAATCTCCTTAGTGCTCGCCTTCAGTGCTTCCACCCACGCCATCGCTGCTTCCACTTTCTTCTCTGCAGTCTCCTCAGCGTGACGCGCTTGTCCACTCAGATAGTCATACTCGAATCTCGAGATTGTGATGGTTGAGCTACTCTGAGAATCCATTTCTCTAGTCTCTATTGTTCTCTCTACCATTGATTCAAGCTTCTCCAGTGCTAAACTCTCTGCTTGTTTTGCCTTCTCTAACTCTTCTAACTTGGAAACCAACTCTTTCTCCTTCCCACCAAATCCAATTTCGGTTTTCTTGATGATTCTTGCCTCTTCTTTAAGACTCACCTCTTCTTTCTTCGCAGCTTCTTTATCGTTCTTTAGCTTCTCTAAAGAACAAGTTAGATTATCAGCAAGAGAGCTGATTCTTTCTTCATCTACAGACACTGCTTCTAGTTTCCCTTTCCCTATAAGCAGCTTCGCGTTGAGCCTCTCAATCATCGCATCATGCTTTCGTATCATCTTATCAAACCGAGCTGTTTCTCGTTTAACTTCATCAAGCTCTTTCCTCGACGCATCCATTAGTTCGCCGAGATAAAGAAGCTCAGCGTTGAGAGAAGCGAGCTCCTCCTTCTTAGCTTCCGTTGCTTCAGTCACGTCTTTCAAAACCGTCAGAGCGTCCTTCCCTCCTCGGTTCTTCTTGGGAACGTTCCTCTCCATGTCCTTGACAAGCTTTAACTGCGTTTCCAACATCTCGATATCTGCCAAAGTCTCTGACAACACGTTTTCATACTCCTTTGCTCTCTTGATCTCTTTCTTCATCTCCTTAGTCCTCTTCTTGATCTTCTCTAGTGACTCCAACGCTTCCTTCTTTTCCCTCTCTCTCTCCCCTTCTAGATCTTTGCATTCCTTCAAAGCCTCCATCTTCGCCAACTCAACCAGAACATGCTCTTCGTTCGCAGCATCAACCTCTAGCTTAAGATTCTCAACAAGCTCCATGTCCTTTTCCGTTTTAGCCCCTAACTCCGTTACTTCCTTCTCTGCTGCAACCTTCTCTTTCAAAACATAGGCTATGTCAAGCTTAAGCTTGCTTAGTTCTTGCTTCACATCCTCTAACTCTCTCGTGATCTGAGCGTAGTTACTACCGTTTCCATCAATCTCTAACTTCTTCACAGCTTCGGTTTTCCGAGACTTTAGCCTGCGGTTCGACTGCTCTAAGAGTAAAGTTAGCTCCTGGACTGTCATCTTGGCTTTGTTTAGTTCAGCTTCTGCTTTGGCCTTTGCGGAGTCGGAAGCCTTTCTGTTCTCTCTGTACATACCTAGCTCTCTCCCTGACTTATGCAAGTCCTCAGCAACCGATGACTGTTAACAAAAACAGAGAACAAATAAAACTCATCAAGATCGAAACTTTATCAACCAAAAGGGCATTCTTTGCACAATTATGAATGAAATAACTTTTTCTATATCTAAAGAATTGAACTTTGGCCTCACCTTAGCTTCTGGCAAATCTAACTGAGGAGAGACGGTTCGAGTAGTAGCTCTTTGTCCGTACATGTTAATGGCGGCTTTCACTGATCCTATTCTTCTTCCTCCTTCTGCCATTGATCTGTTCCTCCTGGGTTTCTATTCAAAACATAGAAGACTTCAGCCAGAATCTCAAATTGGAAGAGATATGCCCAGAAAAAACTCTAAGACAAGATTCTCCAGAAAAAAAAGATAGAAACTTTGAGTTCGAGGATGATAAGAAAGGGAGTGTTTGAAGGAGGGGAACTTACAGGAGAGTGAGGGTTGTTGGAGGAAGAGAGAGATTGTTGTTGTGTGTAGCAGAGGATAAACGGAAGAGATGGAGGAGATGAAGATGATTGGCTCATATCCACTCTGTTTTCTTATCATTTTCTTTTCTTTTTGTTCTTACTGGCAAAAAATCAGGGAGAATTTATGAAAGTTTGTTTCTTCTAGGCACTCATCTGAGGTCAAGGATACCACAAGTAGCACTGACGTATATGACATATGAAAAAAAAAATCCCGAAAGTAAATTTAAAACATATTCGAGTGTACACGAATACTATCTTTTTTTTACCAACAATAACAACAGAACTGACTGATAGATAAACGTTGGTCTTTTATGTTTTTAGTCTTTGCGTCTAGTTTACGTTAACTTTCTAGTTTGAATCAGTCTTTCCAAGTTTGTAGGAGTCATGTGTAGTTGGTTTAGATCGTGAGTCTGTTTCCTATTTTCTAGCTTTCTTAGTTGTAAAGCCTTTATATGGCTAAGCACCTTTCACGTTTAATGTTAAGCAGTTTTTCAGACTTCTCTTCTTCATTTCAATACTCTGTTTCTAGTTCAACAAGTGGTATCAGAGCCATTGAAGTAAAAAGGAGAGATGAGTGAAAAGGATTCGTTGATCATACCGAGATTCGACGGAGATTACGAGCATTGGGCGATGCTCATGGAGAATCTCATAAGATCAAAGGAGTGGTGGGATTTGATCGAGACGGGAATTCCACGAGTTGAAAGAAACGTGATCCTGACCGGACCACAAAGGACAGAGTTGGCGGAGAAGACGGTGACAGACCACAAGGTGAAGAACTACCTTTTTGCTTCTATTGATAAGACGATTCTCAAAACGATTTTGAAGAAAGATACGTCAAAAGATCTTTGGGAGTCCATGAAGAGAAAGTATCAAGGAAACGAAAGGGTCAAGAGTGCTCAATTGCAACGGCTACGTAGAGACTTTGAGGTTCTCGAAATGAAGAATGGTGAGACTGTTACAGAGTACTTTGGCAGAGTAATGGAGGTCGCAAACAACATGCGGAATCTGGGAGAAGACATACCAGACTCGAAGGTGGTTGAGAAGATTCTAAGAACTCTTGAAGAAAAATTCACATACATTGTCTGTGCCATAGAAGAATCCAACGACATCAAGGAGCTTACCGTAGACGGACTGCAAAGCTCTCTGATGGTGCATGAGCAAAACCTGAAGAGACACGTGGGAGAAGAACATGTTCTGAAAGTGGAAGGACAATGGAAGCCGAGTATGGGCAGAGGAAGAGGAAGCTCTTCAAACCGAGGAAGGGGACGAGGTGGCTATGGAGGAAGAGGACGAGGATCCTTTGACAAATCAATGGTGGAGTGCTACAAATGCCACAAGAAAGGACATTACAAGTATGAGTGTCCTGAATGGGAGAAAGAAGAAGCTAACTATGCAGAAATGGAGGAAGATGTTCTTCTCATGGCTCATATAGATGAGATTGCAGATGATCTGAAACACAACTGGTTCCTTGACTCAGGGTGCAGTAACCATATGTGTGGAGAAAGAGAATGGTTCACAGAGAAGTTTGATAGCACTTTCAGACAGAGTGTAAAGCTTGGAGATGATCGCAAGATGCTGGTACAAGGAAGAGGAAGCTTGCGACTGGAGATAAATGGAATTGTTCAGGAGATCACCTCTGTCTATTACGTGCCAGGCCTGAAGAACAATCTGTTCAGTGTTGGTCAACTTCAAGAAAAAGGCTTGCGAGTATTGATTGAAGATAACACGTGTGAGATTTGGCATAAGAAGCAGAAGAGAACGCTCATGCACTCTAAAATGTCTAAGAACCGGATGTTCATCATTCAGGCCAAGATAAAGAAGAACAGAGAAGTGGGAGATGAGAATAAATTCCTGCAAGTAACTGAGAGTAAAGAAGAGCTATGGCACCGGAGGTATGGCCACCTGAGCCACACGGGTTTGAAGGTGTTAGCAGAAAAGAAAATGGTTCTGGGATTACCAAGCATCCATCTTCATGATTATGAGAAGCTGTGTGATGTGTGTATGAAGGGGAAGTAAATTCGTCAAAACATACCCAAGAGAAGTGACTGGAAGTCGTCTGAGAGGCTACAACTGGTGCACAGCGACATATGTGGGCCTATTACTCCAATCTCAGAGAGTGGGAAGAGATACATCATCAATTTCATTGATGATTTTAGCCGGAAGTGTTGGACGTATATCATGTCTGAGAAATCAGAGGCACTGCAGTTCTTCAAGGAGTTCAAGGCTACAGTTGAAAGAGAGACAGGCCAAGCTCTCGTGTGTTTGAGAACAGATAGAGGTGGGGAATACAATTCCACAGCTTTTATTGAGTACTGCAAGGAGAGAGGGATAAAAAGACAGCTCACTGCATCATACACTCCACAGCAAAACGGGATTGCCGAAAGGAAGAACAGAAGCATCATGAACATGACGCGTTGTATGTTACTTGAGAAGGCGGTTCCAAGAAGTTTCTGGCCTGAAGCTGTCATGTACGCAGTGCACATACTCAACAGGAGTCCAGCCGCAGCAGTAGAGGCAATAACGCCAGAAGAAAAGTGGAGTCAGCACAAGCCTACAGTCGAACACTTAAAGATATTTGGATGTGTTGCCTTTGCTTTGGTTCCATACGAGAAAAGAATAAAGCTTGATGAGAAGAGTGTGAAGTGCGTGATGATGGGTCTGAGTAAGGAATCTGAAGCATATCGCCTCTACAATCCAGACACAAAGAAGATTCTCATCAGCAGAGACGTCCAGTTTGATGAGAGCAAAGGCTGGGAATGGGAAGCAGAAGTGCAGAATGAAGAATTGTCTTGGAAGGAGCTTGTGGTAGAATCAGAGAAGAGAAGAGATGATGAGACATTACCTGAGGAAGCACAAGCTGATATTGAAGCAGGAGAACCTGAAGTAGAAGAAGCGAGTGTGGAGGTGGAGAATGCAGAAGAAAGCGAAGAAGAAGAAGTTCACCAAACGTCAACAAGAGGTAGAGGTGGAAGAAACAGACAGGCGCCAGTATGGATGCGAGATTATGTTGCAGGAAATGCAAGCTTTGTAATCACAGAAGATGAAGAAGATCTGGTTGCTATGTTTATTGCCGCAGAGGACCCTGACTGTTTTGAAGAAGCAATGCAACAAGACGTATGGAGACAAGCAATGGAAGCTGAGATAACTTCAATAGAGGAGAATCAAACGTGGGAGTTGGTGGATCTGCCCATAGAAGCTAAAGTAATTGGTGTAAAATGGGTGTTCAAAACAAATTTCAATGAGAAAGGTGAGGTTGACAAATACAAGGCAAGGTTGGTCGCTAAAGGTTATCATCAAAAGTATGGAGTAGACTTTCATGAAGTCTTTGCACCAGTAGCAAGATGGGATACAATCAGGATGATGCTGGCTTTAGCTGCAGAGAGAGGCTGGAGGGTGTTTCAGTTAGATGTAAAGAGTGCTTTTCTGCATGGTGAGTTGAATGAGGACGTTTATGTGGAGCAACCAAAGGGTTTTGAAGTGAGAGAAGCAAGCAACAAAGTGTACAAGCTTAAGAAGGCTTTATATGGACTCAAACAAGCTCCTAGAGCTTGGTACTCACGAATTGAAGGGTATTTTGTGAAGGAGGGGTTTGAAAAATGCTATTGTGAGCACACCTTGTTCATCAAGAAGGAAGAAGACAACATTCTAATAGTAAGTCTGTATGTGGATGATTTGATCTACACAGGGAACTCGGTGAAAATGGTGGAAAAGTTCAAAAGGTCAATGATGAATGAATTCTCTATGACTGATCTTGGAGGAATGAAGTACTTCTTGGGAGTTGAAGTTATTCAAGGTGAGCAGGGGATCTTCATAAACCAACAGAAATATGCAGAAGAGATCTTGAAGAGATATGGAATGGAAAGTTGCAACCCGGTGAGGAATCCAATCGTTCCAGGTCACAAGCTAACGAGAGCAGGAGCAGGTGAAAATGTCGACCCAACAACCTTCAAGCAGCTGGTTGGGAGCTTGAGGTATCTCACTGTTACACGCCCCGATCTTATATACTCAGTGAACCTGGTCAGTAGGTACATGGAACAGCCGAATGAGCAACACATGTTGGCTGCGAAGAGGATTCTAAGGTATGTACGGGGAACTACTGAGCTTGGTATACAATACAGAAAGCAAGGAGAGAAGAAACTGGTTGGATTTGTGGACAGTGATTACGCTGGTGACAGTGATGATCGCAAGAGTACGTCTGGATACGTCTTCATGCTTGGAGGAGGAGCAGTTTCGTGGGCATCAAAGAAACAACCCATTGTAACCTTGTCCACAACAGAGGCTGAGTTCGTTGCAGCTGCATTTGGAGCTTGTCAAGCTGTTTGGTTGAGGAACGTGCTAGAAGAGATGGGATCAAGTCAGGGAGATGGTACGGTCCTGTTCTGTGATAATAGCTCCACCATCAAGTTATCAAAGAACCCAGTTCTACATGGAAGAAGCAAACACATACATGTAAGGTTTCACTTCTTGCGTGAGTTGGTGAACGATGGAGTCATAGGATTGGATTACTGTGCAACTCAAGATCAGGTATCTGATGTCATGACTAAGGCTGTTAAGCTTGATGTGTTTGAGAAACTCAGAGGAAGGATGGGAGTGAGCAGCAAAGAGGAGTAAACTGGAAGAAGGCGTTCCAGTTTAGGGGAAGAATTGATAGATAAACGTTGGTCTTTTATGTTTTTAGTCTTTGCGTCTAGTTTACGTTAACTTTCTAGTTTGAATCAGTCTTTCCAAGTTTGTAGGAGTCATGTGTAGTTGGTTTAGATCGTGAGTCTGTTTCCTATTTTCTAGCTTTCTTAGTTGTAAAGCCTTTATATGGCTAAGCACCTTTCACGTTTAATGTTAAGCAGTTTTTCAGACTTCTCTTCTTCATTTCAATACTCTGTTTCTAGTTCAACACTGACACTAATTTTCTCATTTAGAAAACCAAATCGGTGGAGTAAAACCTATATTATAGAAAAATAAGAAATCTATATTCAAGTGGAAAGTAAAAGCTGATAACTATGTTGGTGTAAACACTATTTTCTCAAGTTGAAAAGTGAAAACAGTCTATTAAATGACCTCCATAATATTGTTGGTTGCATCGTTATTCTTAACATGTAAAAATATCTTCTTCTCTCCAAACTCTATCTACATAAAACCATCTCATATCTTCCATTAAACAATATGCATTCTAATAGTGAACAATAGGTGAAGAACATATATATGCCTTACTATGCCTCTAATCAGAAGATTCAAACCATTTTATCCATAAATTATTCAGATATATAAATGTCAAATCGTAGTAAACTTAGATCAAATTTCTCTTTATCATCCGCCCGTTCACATAAACTTGAGTTTTCCCTCTTTAGGAAGTCTCGTGTACTCTAATACACGTTAATGGCAAGCCAATAAGGTTTTTTGATCTTACTTAGTGAACCCAAAACGCTTGAAATTGTACAACTATTACTTGTTTTCGACCTTCAGTTTTAGGTTCCTTTCGCATGACGACCAGTTACGTTCACGTTATTTAATGATACAAGAGCACATGCATTTTGCATTACGCAAAGCAGTGTGAACCCATACCCAATAAATACCAAAACAAGACCTCAAATGTTCTTTAGAAAATATATAAAACACAGTCAAAATTCAAACAATACAAGTAGACATGAAGATCTTGGCATTGACAGTACTCATGGTTTTCGTCATTCTTTCGCCATCATTTGCGGCTCCAACTGAAGTGGTAGACAATGCTGTCGGAGCGGCATGTGACGCTAAGCAGCTTCAGCCTTGCCTGGCAGCGATCACAGGAGGAGGCCAACCCTCGGGTGATTGTTGTGCAAAGCTGAAGGAGCAACAGACGTGCTTGTGTGGGTTTGCTAAGAACCCTGCCTTTGCTCAGTACATTAGCTCTCCCAACTCTCGCAAACTCCTATCCGCTTGTGGTGTTCCTTACCCAAGTTGCTAAAAATCTATAGATTTTATAATTAATTAAATAAATAAATAACGAGTAAGGAGGATAAATAACATTTTATCAACGATGCTTATGAAACAATGTAACCGTTTGGATTAATGTAATCATGTATACCGTTTATTAAAGAATTTCTTATTTCTATTTGTAGCTTTCTCTTTAGGGGTGGGACGGACGGGATATCCGGAGTATTTTAAGATATCCGGATCCGGATCCGTCGGATCCATGAAATTGCTACCCGGATCCGGATCCGAGCCTTTCGGGTATCGGAGGTTAGGATATCCGGATTAAAATATGGATATCCGCGGATCTCCAGATCCGAGCGGATTTTTTTAAAAAAAATATTTTTTTAAAATAATAAATAAATTTAAAACCAACTAATTAACTATTTATTTGGTCTACTTAAAATTATTCTTAAAAATAAAACTGAAAAATTATTGAAATTTAATAAAACTAACTTTTTAGTTATTTTATATATAGTATGCATATAGAGGTGTTCAATCCAGATATTGGTTCGGTTTCGATTCGTTTTTTCGGTTTTTCGGTATTTCGGTTAGTAAAATACAACTACCATTCTAAATCCATATTTATTTCGGTTCGGTTCGGTTTATATACCGCCGTTTTTTGGTTTATTCTGTTTATACCAAAAAAAACATAATTCTTTAGTTTAATATCATATTATATGAAGTTTAGAGCCATATTGTAACATGGTCATTTATTCAAAAATATTATATATTTAAATAAAAGAAAAAAAATGCTTCTATCATCTAATAAAATAATCAAATCTATAATTAAAATCAAAGCTAAAAATTTTGAAAATAAAAATAAAAGATAAAAAAAACAGAAGCACGAAAGAAACATTTTTCTATTCTTTGATATTTAGCATTCATCAAAATCTTGTTTCTTTGACTGAACACGAAACTCTGTTCGATTATATATATATAAAAAGTTGTGAATAATTTCCACTAATTGCTGTCTAAAAAAAACTATAATCTTTATTTCAATTTAGTCAATACTAAAATAAAGCAAAAATATAAAAAAAGACTAAGAAAATAAGAAGCATTGGTTGCCATAAATTGTTATTTAATTACAGTTCAAGTGTTTTAAAATTAAAATCATTTTATTACTGTAAAAAATATGGTAATAGTTATTAGCAAAAAATTCACTTATAATTTTCATACGTCATTATAAGATATATACATATTTACATGTTTCTATTTTTTTATCGGTTTTAATTGGTTTATTCGGTTTTATCGGTATATACCGAACCATATCCAAATCCTACGGTTTTTATAAAATCAAATCCGTTCGATTTATATGGTATATATCAAATCCAAACCATATTGTCTACTTCGGTTTGGTTCGGTTCGGTGATGTTTTTCCATATTGAACGGCCCTATATGCATATATAAATATAATTATATTTTATATATATTAAAAGAACGGATCCGGGTATCCGGACCAAAATTTCATTACCCGGATCCGTATCCGGATCCGGATCCGAACCCTACAGATACCCGTTTTTTGGATCGAATCGGATCGGATCACGGATCCGGACATTAAGTCCCAAGCATATTTCTCTGGTAATATGACTTAATTTCATTTGAAATCCAAAAACATACATTATTTTCTATACATTATTTGAAAAGTGATTTTGTCACTTTCAAAAATAACTATGATATTGACTATTAAAATTGATGACATAGCTTATAAAAAAATAAGACATAGATAAAAACTAATCTGTTTATATCAATGTATTTTTAGTTTTAAGTTTAAATAGTATTTCAGATAAAAACTAATCTGTTTATATCAATGTATTTTTGATTTTTGACTGAATAAATTGAAGTATATTTTAGACTCTTTTTTAGTTAGTTTCAAATGTTTAGTTGTTTTTGAAAATTTTAAATAACTTAGTTAAATGGATAAAACAATATTATTTGATATTTGACATACATTTGTAATTTTACTGCAACCAAACATATAAACAAAATATAGTTTTTTAGTACTACCAATAAAGTAATATAGTTTCATGAAAGATAATTTTGTAATACATGCATTTCCTCAAAACCATAAAATATAACATATTTATTTTCATAAAATGAGTTCCCGTGCGATATCGCACATGTTCCTTACCTAGTTTAAACAATATAAATTGATAGACAAAAATATATAAGATTATAATTTATATATATATATATATTCTTAAATATAATTTTAAATAAAAAAATCAAATCTATGTTCAAATATTGGTAATAAAACATTATAATATATAATATTCAATAAATTTTCTTTTTAAATAAGTTAAATTTAAAATAAATTTGCTGCTCATGGTGCATGAAAACACCTAGTATTAAATTAAATGAAAAGCTAACTTAAATAACTAGTAGAATTACATTTATCTCTTATGACCAATTAAAGAAAACAGAAAGTTGTTTTACAATTATATGCATCTGAAGTCTACTTTTTAACGAGTTATTCTTGGGTTCACCCCTTAGGGTGAACCCATAGGTTTACCAACCAATATAATTTAGTTATTTCAATTTTGATATCTTTTTAAAAAGGAAACAAAATATTCTCAAATTTTATTACGTTTAAAAATAAAGAATAAGTAAAAATAAATAAAATAATACTAATTGAAAAAAGTATTTTTTCAAAAAAATATTTTTTCAAAAAAATATTTTTCAAAAGTAAATTATTTTTTTAAAAAGGAAACAAAATATTCTCAAATTTTATTACGTTTTAAAAAGAAAAAATAAATAAAAAAAATAAATAATGCTAATTGCCAAAAAAAAATATTTTTCAAAAACAAATAATACTACAACAAAAAACACTAAACTCCAAATGTTAAACCCTAAATCTTTTAGTAAACCCTTGAATAAATTCTAAAACTTTGATTTAAAAGAAAAAATTTATAAACAATCAACAAAAAACTATACCCTAAATCCTAATCATAAATCCTAAACTCTTGGGTAAATTCTAAATTCTTGAGTAAATCCGAAACTCTTGTATAAATCTTAAACTTTAAAATTTAAGATTATCCAAAGATATAAATTCTTTTTTTTTGAAAAATAATTTTTTAGATTAAAAAGTCTTGTTTTTTGTGATTAGTATAAACTGTAAAAAATATTTTGAAAAAATATAAATTTTTTTTAAGATTAAAAATTCTTATTTTTTGTGATTAGTATAATTTTTATTTAATTTTTATTTTGAAAGTATAATATATTCGATAATATTTTGTTTTCTTTTTTAAAAGATACTGAATCTTAAATGACACAATCTATTGGTTGGTGAACCTAGATGTTCACCGGGGTGAACCCAAGAATAAGTCCTTTTTAACATAGAAGTTTACTATGTTATATGAGTTATTTTTGGGTTCACCCCATAAAATGAACCTATAGGTTCACCAACCAATATGATTTAGTTATTTAGAATTTGACATTTTATTAAAAAAGAAACAAAATTTTGTCAAATTATATTACGTTTTGAAAAAAAAAAGAAGTAAAAATAAATAAAAATAATACTAATTACAAAAAAAAGTATTTTTTTCAAAAAAAAAATAATACCACAAAAAAACTAAACTCTAAATGTTAAACCTTAAATCCTTTAGTAATACAGAGTCCACATGAGTCTGTAAAATGATCGACAAAAAAAAATTCTTTAGTAAAACCTTAGATAAATTCTAAAACTTTGATATTTAAAAAAAACTATTTATAACACAATCAACCAAAATTATACCCTAAATCCTAATCTTAAACCATAAACCTTTGGGTAAATCATAAACTTTTGGGTAAATCCGAAACTTTTGGATAAATCTTAAACTTTAAAATTTAAGATTTATCCAAAGTCTTTAATTTTTTTTGAAAATAAATTCTATTTTTAAGATTAAATAGTCTTGTTTTTGTGATTAGTATAAACTTTAAAATATATTTTGAAAATAAATTCATTTTTTTAGATTAAAAAGTCTTGTTTTTTGTGATTAGTATACTTTTTATTTAATTTTTATTTTGAAAGTATAATATAATTCGATAATATTTTGTTTACTTTTTAAAAATATATTAAATCTTAAATGACACAATCCTATTGGTCGGTGAATCTAGAGGGTGAACCTAAGAATAAGTCATGTTATATTATGTTTAACATAGAAACTTTCTCGAAGTGAAATATGTTATGTTCTGTTTCGAGTTTTTACTGTCGGTATCACCTTCAACACAATTTTTTTCAGTAAAGGCCAAGAAGGAAGCCACAACGATTTTTCATAGATGGTCGATCATTCTCATTCACCATAACAAATCCTTTATCCACTCCAAACCACTAGACCACCCGTTCTTAAGTCTTTGGCCAATTAAGTCCTTGAAATTTGGCATTAACAGATCATTTAGTCACTCTATTTCATTTTTTGCGTTTTCTTCTTCTCATCAGCAGCCAGTTTCTGTAGTAAATGGTCTTTTTGCCTTATTCCACACACCATTTCTCTGACATTTCTTTAGATTATTGAATCAGAGTAACAATTAACAACTATGACGGAAAGGGACTTTTTACTAGTCAAAATTTCGTAAAAATAGAACATAAATTTGTATTTTTTTTTCAGTTAGGTCCTTCTAAGAAAATTCCAGGCACCTGACTTTGAAATCGTCTTACAGGAAATAATAATAATATATATGAAAAAACGATCCAACATTCTATAGTCCCAGGTGGGAACCCGTTTTATATTCTATAAACAACAAAGAGTAAAACTCGTTAAAATTCACTGTTTCTTTTCATCGTGTACCAATATGCATTCAAAGTCTTCGCTGTAACTTGTAAGTCACCTAATTCCAAAAGAACCTTCGATTTGAAAAGTATAAACTCCAGAAACTAACATTAATATATAATAAAGAGTAGGTTGGTCAAAAAAAACCAAACATAGGTTCGTTTAATTGGACTCTTACAAACCCAAGACATTCACCAATTCTATTCATATCTTCTTCCTCTTCTTCACCATTTTTCTATTTGCCTCTCAACACAATGATCGATATGTTTCATATAATCATATGGATGCTCTTTTTGATACCTTCTTGTGTTTTCTCAACTAATGAGCTTCACGGACTCTGCAGTCAACCGTTCAGCTGCGGCAATATAAATCTCATGTATCCTTTCTGGACATCTGGCAGAGAAGAATGTGGCCACCCTGAGTTCAAAGTCAACTGTAGTGGTGGATTCGCAGAGCTAAGTATCACCTCCGTGAAGTATAGAATCTTAGAGGCGAACTATGATTCTGGTTTCATACGACTGGCGAGATCGGATTTTATCGGTGGTCTTTGTCCTAAAGATCTTTTAAATGCGACGTTCGACGAAAGCGTTCTTCCACTTGCTCCTACCACTGAGTTTCTAACAATCTATCACGATTGCCGCCAAGCTTTTCCACTGTATGTTTCTACTTATGTTGGAGATCTTCCTTGTGGAGATGGTGATGGTGATGATGATGACACAATAAGTTACTACGTGACAACAAACCTCTCGTCTCCTCTACTAAACGGGATTAGAGATCAATTAGAAGACTTTGGGTTATCTTGCAAAACCGTAAGTATTCGTGTATCAAGGCCTTGGCTAGACACACTACAGAAGAATCGGACTCGAGATAATCTGCAGATGACTCTTGCAGAGGGTTTCGAGCTTGAACTTAACCAAGAGTGTTCCTCGTGCTTAGCCTCTAAGGGTGCTTGTGGATTTAATCAAACCTCAGGTGGATTTGTCTGCTATTGTATAGATGAGCCAAATAACCGTACTTGTGGTTCTAGAAAAAAAGGTAAGATTTATTATTTCCTTTTATGTTCCTCCACAAAAAAAACACCACTTGTCCTTTCCCAAAATATAGTTCTGATAACTATATAGAGAAACTCCCTTAAGTTTCAAAATTTTTGATATCTATTAACTAGCAAGTAATATTCAAAGTTTCTCTTACTGACCTTTCCTTGGTGTTAATCTGATGATGCAGCCATCTCTTCTGGAGTAATAGCAGGTACATACCCTTTTCTTGGTTTTTGCAACACCTAATTTGATTACCATAAGCAACACTATAGTCTTCTTATTCTGAAAATTGTTTTTTATTTTTTGATCTCTAGGCATTGTGGTTGCTTGTGTATTGCTGGTGGCAATTCTTATAGCCGTAGGTTTGTTCTGTCTCATCAGCCGGCGAAAGAAGATACATGCAGCTCAACACATGAACAAAGGCTTACCGATAACGTCATCTTCAAGCATTCAAACATCAAGCTATCCAACTTCCACAACAATCTCAAGCAGCAGCAATCACTCTCTTCTCCCCTCAATCTCTTACATCACAAACGCAAGCACCTACTTTGGAGTTCAAGTCTTCAGCTACGAAGAACTTGAGGAAGCCACTGAGAATTTCTCTAGAGAGCTTGGAAACGGCGGTTTTGGTACAGTATACTACGGTAAGAAGTTAACCTCTGAATTTTTGACTCCCACTTCAAAAGATTTTGCATTCTGATCAAACATCTTCTGGCTATTTCTGAAAGGCGTGTTGAAAGATGGACGATCTGTAGCAGTCAAACGACTATACGAGAGGTCTCTTAAACGCGTTGAACAGTTCAAGAACGAGATCGACATCTTGAAATCGTTGAAGCATACAAACCTCGTGATTCTCTACGGATGCACGTCGAGACACAGCACAGAGCTTTTGCTTGTCTACGAGTATATCTCAAATGGAACTCTGGCCGATCATCTTCACGGTGATCGTGCCGAAGCTCGTCCTCTTTGTTGGCCAATTCGTCTAAAAATCGCGATCGAAACAGCAAGTGCTTTATCCTTCCTCCACAAATCAGGTTAGACAACTAAATCGATTATCATTGTGGGCCTTGCACTAAAGCTCACATGATTTAGGTGCCAAAATTTATATATGAGCTTAAAGTATAAAAAGATAGTGTATGGGCATAAACAATGTATGTTTATAATTTTTCTAATATTTTTTAGGCGGCTAGATAGATAAATAGACCGACCCTGGGAGGAAACATAGTAGAATTTTGTTTGATTTGATTTGATTCTGTTACAGGGATCATACACAGGGACGTGAAGACAACAAACATTCTTCTAGACGAAAACTCCACGGTGAAAGTAGCTGATTTCGGACTCTCACGGTTATTTTCCATGGACCAAACTCACGTCTCCACAGCACCTCAAGGCACTCCAGGATATGTAGATCCGGAGTATTACCAATGTTACCGTTTAAACGAGAAAAGTGACGTGTACAGCTTCGGTGTCGTACTCGCTGAACTCATCTCTTCTAAAGAAGCCGTGGATATCACAAGACATCGCCACGATATCAACTTAGCCAACATGGCCGTCTCCAAGATCCAGAACAACGCGGTGCACGAGCTCCTCGATCCGACTCTCGGATTCGCCAAGGATCCAGAAGTGAAGAGGAAGATGACATCGGTGGCTGAGCTTGCGTTCAGATGTTTGCAACAGGAGAGGGAAGGCAGGCCGTCGATGGATGAGATCGTTGAAATTTTGAAAGGGATTAAGGGGGAGGAGAACAAAGGGATGCAGCCACCGGATGTGGTGGATATTGAGGGAAGGGGAGAAGATGATGTTGGATTGTTGAGGCATAGTGTTCCTCCACCAGTGTCGCCGGATACTGATAAGTGGACTAGCAGCTCCGATACGGCGGCGAGTTCATTTTGAGAGATCGTATAATTAGGCCTCCTCCCTCGGTGGTATGTAGTAGTTTATTCGTACTGGTAAGTGGTTCTTCCACTTCTTTATTTCTTTATTTTTCTGCTCGTCTGTATCAAACTGACCTATTAGTTTTATGTTTTTACGGTAAGAAGATTTGTGTCTTTGTTTTTTACAATGAAATCCTCATGTATAAATCATCTAAGACAATACATAAAAAATAATATATGCAGATCAACTCTATAACAAATTGTAATAATTGATAGTTGGACCAAAATATGACATCATATGACATGTTGATGAATTAAGAAGCTTTCTCAATTTTGTATTGTGACTTTACCATATATTATTCTAATCTTATGAAGTGGTATCTATTAAGTATCTGGTTTTATAAAGTGGCTTATTTGTACCATAGTATTAGGCTATTAGCACCACGTCTTTTAGGATACCGGTTGCCAAAATTTACTGCATATTTCACGTTTTGTCAATGGGTCAGTCAATCAATATGAACAAGGGTAGTTGGTAAATCTTTTACAATTAGCTGATCTTGGGTAAGATGCTGAAAATTCATGAGTTATTCTTGTATACTTGAACATGTTTACATTCTTTTAGTTGGCTATCAATTAATCAGAAGTCAAGCGAGAAAAAAATACTTTTCCAAATCATCCAATGGAAATATGGTTTTACTGGGTCTAGAATATCTTCATTTAAAAAAAAATTGACCCTTAAAACATTTTTTTAAATAAAAGAATATGCGGTGTCAGTTAACCATTATAACTACTAGTCATTTAGAGTAGAGGTGTACCGGGCGAGTTGGAGCTGGACGAAGCATGCAATGAGGAATGAGACAAACTTGGGTTATGCGATGGAGATGGAGCCGTTGGGGAAAGAAAAGAAAAGGGAAAGGTGGATAATGCACTTGAGGCCAAACTGGACAAAGGAGACCAGATTGTTCATCCAACCATGCATGAATAACAATCCAGTCGAGTCAGAATGGTGGTTGATCGAGCTCAAACTGAAGATGGGTGAAACTAGGTTGAAATGGCTCACAATGAGTTTGGACCAGAAACAAGTCCCACTTTCGAAACAATAAAATTCATATTAACCCATTTTTATACAAATTTTATAAAACTTTTCTTAAAAAAATCATTTTCTATAATTTTAAAATAATATTTTTTTTGTAACTACAGAATATAAATAACTGCTAAACAATTATGATATAAAAATATCAGTTTAAACAAATATTTTATGTTGAAACTACCACTTAGTCTCAGTCTCGTGGATAATGAGGAAGAGGAAAAACCCAAGAAGAGATAATCAGATTGTTGGTTTGATATTTGTTATGATTTGTAATTAAGTTATGTAAACCAAAAACAAGTAGGATTAAGATTAGAACAAATAAACCAATTCAAATAAGGAATAGGATTTCCTAAATTTTTCGGGTTTAGATTTTGGGTTTTCTTAGATTTATGAGTCAATACAAGCTGAGTTTTAAAGATGTGGAAGCTCATTTGGTCAAGTGGTTTGACCAAAGGTTTATTAATGTTTGTACACCAGGAAGTCTGAGTTTCAATCCCCGGAGACAGCGAAATTATGTGAATTAGTGGAGAGCGGCTTACAAGAGATTTGCACCATGGCGCAAGAAATACCGTCAATGATGAATCTTATAAGACGGCTCAGATGATACAGTCAGTCGTTAATTTTCATATGATAGGTAGAATTGTTGGTTGTAGAATCGTCTATAATATTTCATCGAGTTCGTAATACGATAATATATCCAGCGTTAAAAAAAGCTGAGTTTTAAAGATTAACCATTAATTCAAAAAACTTTAACTAATTACTTGTCTTGTTCATCCTTTCTCTTTACAGCATAATCACATTGATTAATCACATTAGGAAAAAAGAATCTTCCGTGATCCATCCTACATACCATGGTTAACTTGTGTCTCACGAATAGCAACATATCATTAAAACAATCTATGGCTGAGAAAAATAGTTCCTCGTCCACAAAAGAAAGCTAATAGCCTCCAGAACATTCATCATCCACCCTCTTCAAATAATCCTGGCAGAATAGCCATTCCAAAACCATGCCAGAAATCTTCTTATTGCAATTGGCATTAACTTATCATTTAGTCACTTTCTTTCTTTCATTTTTTAAACACCGTCACTTTCTTTAAAGTATTGCGCTGGTCAAATTTCGTAAAAACAGCACATATACTCCATTTATTAATTTTTCACAAAAATAAAGAGAATATTCCAAGCACCTGATTTTGAAGTCGTTACACGGATTATTATATATATCGAACGAGAATAGTGCTTTGTAATGTCTCTAGTAGGTAATCGTTTTATATTTCTATAAACACCAAAAAAAATAACGTTAAGTTGGTTAGGTCAGTGGTATATTTTTTCAAAAATAAATACCAAAGAATAACTCGTTTTGATCACTATTCATTTTCGTCGTTTACCAATATAAATAATATGCATGCCTCCGTTGGAACTTGTAAACCACGAAATTCAGAAAAAAAAACGATCTGTAAAATATGAAACTCCAGAAAGGAACATTAATAGTATTCAATAAAGAGAAGGATTGGTAAATAAATACCAAACATAGGTTCGTCTAAGTCAACTCCAAAACCAAGATATTCACCAATTCTTTCATATATTTTTCTTTGCCTTTTTTCCTAATTGCCTCCCAACACAATGATCGATCTGTTTCCATGCCCGACAAAATTCATGTTCCATATAATCATGTGGATGCTCTTTGTAATACCTCCTTGTGTTCTTTCAACTAATGAGCTCCATGAACGCTGCAGTCAACCGTTTAGCTGCGGCGATCAAACCGGTCTCCTGTATCCTTTTTGGATGTCTGGCAGGGAAGACTGTGGCCACCCTGAGTTCAAAGTCAACTGTAGTGGTGGATTCGCAGAGCTTAGTATCTCCTCCGTGAAGTATAGAATCTTAGAGGCGAACTATGACTCTCGTATCATAAGACTTGCAAGATCGGATTATATAGGCAATCTTTGTCCCAAAAATCCTTCAAATATACCATTCAACCAAAGCGTCCTTCCACTTGCTCCTACCACCGAGCTGCTCACATTTTTTTACCACTGCAGGCAAGACTTCGCACAGTATGTTCCTACTTATTTTGGAACCCTTGCTTGTGGCGACGGTGATGATGATGAAGATGAGGAAGATGATGATGACAAAAAAGATTATTATGTGACAAGAAACCTATCGTCCCCTCAACTTCAAGGGATTAGTCCTGTTTTAACCAACCTCAGTGTATTTTGCGATAAAAACGTCAGTATTCCTGCGTCTGGGCCCGCGCTGAATACGCTACAGTTGAATTCAAGTAAAGATAATCTACAGAAGGCTCTTGAAGAAGGTTTCCAGCTTGGACTTAACCAAGATTGTTCGATCTGCTTAACCTCTGGGGGTGCTTGTGGGTATAATCGGAGCTCAAGTGGATTCACCTGCTATTTCATGGACGAGACCAATAACCGTACCATAAACAACAGTAACCAGCCCAATAACCGTACTGGAAACAACAGTAACCCTACTACAAACAACGGTAAGATTGCTTGCCTACAGTATCCAAATCAGTGTTTTTAAATCCGGACCGCCGGTTCGAACCAGGTTCAACCGTGAACCGGACACAAATTTGGGTTGGATTAGTACCAAACCCAACTAAAATTAAACTGGCTAAAAATCTATATTGAACCGTTAAAACTCGAGAACCGGTGACCCAACGAACTGATCAAACACTAGTTCTTAAATAAACCAAAATTTTATTAATAAAACAATTAAAATTTTATTTTCAAAAAATAAATAGGGCTTCGATTAAAGAAAAAAAAGAAGAAAAACTTGATTTTTCGGAATTAGAAGATAAATTTCATAAAAAATATCCTAGGCGAAGAACTTGATCATGACATAATTTTTAATTTTATTTCAAAATATATTTTTATTACTTTTATTACATTTTCAGTTTGTTACTTTTTTATTTTTTTTTCTAATCATTATGGTTATTGAAATATTTTATTTGATATGATCTATCTTTATAAGAATATGTAAATTTAAAATAATATTAAACTGATTTTAATCAATCAAACCCGGTTCAAACCCGATCGAATCCAGTCGAACCACAATGACCCATGACTCAAAATATTTCCGGTTCGCTAGCCGGTCCGATTTTAAAAACACTGATTCAAATTTATATGTCTTCCAGACTTCCACAAGTACCACAGTTTGTAACCCCAAATCCCCTACCTATCGAACTTACCTTGTTTATTTTTCCCATTACTGCAGGTCTCTCCACTGGAGCTATAGTAGGTACTTATCCTTCTCATGTTGTTACGAAAAACTTGATTTGCCTGATTTGATTACCATTATACCATATGCACCACAATACTCTTATTAGGAAAGCCTTGATTTTTTCTCCGTCTTTAGGAATTGGGACTGCTTCTGTATTGGTGCTGTTATTTATGATAGCCGGATGCGCGCTCTGTCTAATCAGACGGCGGAAGATACATGCAAATAAAAACACAAGCAAATGCTTGCCAATAACGTCTTATTCAAGCAAAGAAGCCTCAAGCCATCCAACTCCCAAAACAATCTCAATCAGTAGAAATCAAGCTCCTGTGCCCCCGATCACTAACATTACAAACGCAAGCGCGTACTTCGGAGTCCAAGTTTTCAGCTATGAAGAACTCGAGGAAGCCACTGAGAATTTCTCTAGAGAGCTCGGAGACGGAGGCTTTGGTACTGTCTACTACGGTAAGAGCTACTGAGTTTTCAAATCTCACTTCAAAAGATTTAATTGCATTCTGATCAAATATTGGCTATATCTTAAAAGGCGTGTTGAAGGATGGACGAGCTGTAGCAGTGAAACGACTATATGAAAAATCTATTCAACGCGTTGAACAGTTCAAGAACGAGATCGACATCTTGAAAACAATGAAGCATCCAAATCTCGTGATACTCTACGGATGCACATCGAGACATAGCAGTGAGCTTTTGCTCGTCTACGAGTATATCTCAAATGGAACTCTGGCCGATCATCTTCACGGTGATCGTGCTGAAGCTCGTCCTCTTTGTTGGCCAATTCGTCTAAAGATCGCCATCGAAACAGCAAGTGCTTTATCCTTCCTCCACAAATCAGGTAAAACAACTAAAAACCTGATTTAGGCGCCAAAATTTTTAAAAAATGAGTTAAAAGGTGTAATATAAAAATATTTGTGTATGGGATTTGATCAAAAACAATAATTAGTGTATGGGCATAATGTATGTTTATAATTTTTCTAATATGTTTTAGGCGGCTAGATAAATATATAGACCGCCTGGGAGGAAACATAACAGAATTTTGTTTGATTTGATTTGATTCTGTTACAGGGATCATACATAGGGACGTGAAGACAACAAACATTCTTCTAGACGAAAACTCCACTGTTAAAGTAGCTGATTTCGGACTCTCGCGGTTGTTTTCCACAGACCAAACTCACGTCTCCACGATGCCGCAAGGCACTCCAGGATATGTAGATCCGGAGTATTACCAATGTTACCGTTTAAACGAGAAGAGTGATGTGTACAGCTTCGGAGTCGTACTCGCAGAGCTCATCTCTTCTAAAGAAGCCGTGGATATCACAAGACATCGCCACGACGTCAACTTAGCCAACATGGCCATTTCCAAGATCCAGAGCAATGCGGTCCACGAGCTCGTCGATCAGAGTCTTGGATTCGCGAAAGATCGAGAAGTGAAGAGGATGATGATTGCCGTGGCTGAGCTTGCGTTCCGATGTTTGCAACCGGAAAGGGAAGCTAGGCCGTCGATGGATGAGATTGTGGAGATTTTGAAAGGAATCAAGGGGGATAAGTGCAGGAAGTTACCAGATGTGGTGGATATTGAGGTAAGCAGAGGAGATGACGTTGGATTACTGAGGCATAGTGATCCTCCACCGGTTTCGCCCGATACTGATAAGTGGAATAGCAGTTCGGATACGGCTGCGAATTCATTTTGAGAGATTGTGTAATTAGGTCTCGTCGGTGGTGTGTAATATATTCATTATAGTAAAACTCTTCTTGTATCTTCTTTTACATACTATCGTTTGTGTATATATATATATATATGTGATTGCGTTCTTGGCTACTTTCAAAATAACAATTATAGTACCTGTTTTTCTAACACTAGAGTTTTTTCCAAAAAGACTGGATCCCGAAGGGGTAAGAAAAAGAACAGACTACTGTAAACAGAGTTCTAAAGAAAACAGAGAAGTGAGATCGAACAACAAAGCAAGAACCACAGGAAACAAAAGCATATATGAGTGATGATACTCCTATGGTGTAAAATCAACTTGCTTCTTTACTTAAGCCGTCTACAAGTTGAGTTTTATGATTAACCATTAATCAAAAAAGTTTAAGCTAATTGCTTGTTTTCACTCTATTGCTTTCTCTGTTCAACACAAAATATTGATCTATCACACTAGGAAGAAGAATCTTCCGTGATTTCCTAGATACACAGCATAGTTAACTTGTGTCTCATTAGTAGCAATACATCACTGACATCTATAGCTGAGAAGAGAAGTCCATCATCCACAAAAAGAGAGCTAGTCGTCTCTAAAACAACTGGAACAAATAATTCAGGCAGAACAGCTATCCTCATCATTATTGCAATTTCTTTATAGATTGTAATTAAAAAACAACTATGACTGAGAGGTACTTTGCGCTTGTCAAATTTCGTGAAAACAGAATATTTATTTATTTCTTTTACAAAAAAACTTACCATTTAGTCACTTTCTTTCATTTTTTTTTTTGAAACACCGTCACTTTCTTTCAATTATTGCAATTTCTTTATA
Organism: Erucastrum elatum; assembly: GCA_900406325.1. NCBI lineage: Eukaryota > Viridiplantae > Streptophyta > Magnoliopsida > Brassicales > Brassicaceae > Erucastrum > Erucastrum elatum. The sequence continues at coordinate 34,320 of OVBX01000643.1, forward strand.
TCTCGTAATAAAAACAACAATGAGAGAAAGGGACTTTGCACTGGCCAAATTTAGTAAAAAACAGAACATATATTTATTTTTTACAAAAATGAATCGTGCTTTGTAATGTCCCACGTAGGAAATCGTTTTATATTCTCTAAACAACAAAGAAAAAGAAAAGAACTCGTTTATATCACTATTCATTTTCATCGTTTACCAATCATAATATATATGCATGTTTTCGTGCGTTGTAACTTGTAAGCCACCTAGTTCCAACATAAACATCGATTTTGTAAAATATGAAACTCCAAAAGGAATATTAATAGTATATAATAAGAGAAGGTTGGTCATTAAAAGCGAAACATAGGTTCGTTTGATTCAACTCCAAAACGAAGACATTCACCAATTATTTCATATCTTCTTCTTCACCATATTACTATTTGTCTCCCGACACAATGATCGATATGTTTCTATCCCCCACAAAATCTATGTTCCATATAATCATCATATGGATGATCTTTGTGACACCTTCTTTTGTTTTCTCAGCTGATGATGAGCTTCATGAACGCTGCAGTAAACCGTTTCCCTGCGGCAATCAAAGCGGTCTCTTGTATCCTTTTTGGATATCTGGCAGAGAAGACTGTGGCCACCCTGAATTCAAAGTCAACTGTAGTGGTAGATTCGCAGAGCTTAGTATCTCCTCCGTGAAGTATAGAATATTAGAGGCGAACTATGACTCTCGTATCATAAGACTGGCGAGATCGGATTTTATCGGCAACCTTTGTCCCACAGAACCTTCACATATGCCATTCAACCAAAGCGTCCTTCCACTTGCTCCTACCGCCCAGCTGCTAAGAATTTTTTACCACTGCCACCAAGACTTTTCACAGATCGTTCCTAATTATATTGGAACCCTTGCTTGTGGTGATGATGATGATGATGGTGGCAGAAGATATTATTATGTAACGAGTAACCAATCATCCCCTCTACTTCAAAGGATTAGAAACGCTTTAAACAGGTTCAGGGCACTTTGCGATAACAACGTCACTATTCCTGCATCCGGGCCCGCGCTGAACGCGCTACAGTTGACTCCAAGTAAAGATAATCTAAAGAAGGCTCTTGAACAAGGTTTCGAGCTTGGACTTAACCAAGATTGTTCGACGTGCTTAAATTCTAGGGGTGCATGTGGGTTTAATCGGAGCGCAACTGCATTCACCTGCTACATGGACGAGCTCAATAACCGGACTGTAAACAACGGTAAGAGTTCTTGCCTTCATGTTCTTTCCAAAGTACCACCATTTCAACTATTAATGTTTTCAGTTAGATTCACAGTTTTGTATTCAGATCGAACTTACATGTTTTTTTAATGGTGCCATGCCGTATATACAGGTCTCTCCACTGGAGCTATAGTAGGTACTTACCCTTTCTCCTATTCATTTTAAGAAATTTTATTTGATTACTATATACCACATGCAACATGACAACATAGTCTTATTATGAAATCCTTGTTATTCTTTTTTCTCTGTCGGCAGGAATCGGAATTGCTTCTGTATTAGTGATGTTACTTCTGATAGCCGGATGCGTGGTATGTCTAATCAGACGGTGGAAGACACAAGCAGCACAATACACAAGCAAAGGCTTGCCAATAAGGTCATCTTCAAGCAAAGAAGCCTCAAGACATCCATCTCCCAAAACAATCTCAAGCAGTAGAAATCAAGCTCCAGTCCCCCCAATCACTAACATCACAAACGCAAGCACCTACTTTGGAGTTCAAGTTTTCAGCTACGAAGAACTCGA
>OVBX01000644.1:0-18125 GCA_900406325.1 Erucastrum elatum
CAAAGAAAACACGTCCACAGAAAGAGAAGAGAACTCACGGGCTGAGCAAAACGAAGAGGAGATACTGCTTTCCTGCGTAAACAGCCGCAGATAAATTCGCTAGAGCGAGGCACTCACGGAGGTGGCGGTGGCAGCGGCGGAGCTGAGCATAACTGTGTGTTTGATTTTGTAAACAGCGGCTAATTTGGAAAAAAATAATACAGTATAAAAATTAGATTAAAGTGGTAATATCTGATATTTTATTGGTGTTTAGGTGGAAATATTTTATTTGTTGTTATGGCCTTTGACAGTTAGATTGCACATGTAATCTCGCCTGGATATTTTTAAAATTAAACTTTTTTATTTCCCAAAAAAATATAACTTACAGAAATTCCAAGTAGAAACCAAAATTCTCTTTCTTGTAAAGTGTACACCAATCAGTAAGAAATAAAAAAAAGATTTATTGGATTAGAGTTAACTACATATGAAGATGACGTAAGCTTCCTACGTTTATTTATGTGATTTATACAGAAACAAATAAGCTTTTTAGGCGTCAATAATATTAATAATTAAAAATTGGATTAGCGTATAAGTTTACAGATAGATAATTAGATTATTGGCAGATACGCACAATATTTTCTCTCTGGGAGAATAAAAATTCGAATGTCCAAAATTAGAGAAGAAGGACTCGTCTTCTCCTCCTACTCATCGATCGTCAAACCCTCAGTCTCTCTGCATCTGGTAAACTAAACCTTCTCTCGATTTCGTCTACGTTTCTGCTCTGTTTGATCCTTACGTTTGTTCAAAATCTCTTGATCCGATTCGTTTATCGCCTCGATTATTTTGATGATAACTCAGATCTTGCATTGTTCAGTGGTTTCGATGCTTGATCGGCTTCTGTTATTCATTTGAGGCTTGGAATTTAGGTTAAGATTCCAGGGACTCTAGCTATTTCTCGGACTTGAATAGATTTGGTTCTTATATCTGTTGATCTGTCCACATCGTTATAGTTTACGAGATTCGCTACTAGTTAGGTGAAGTCGATCGATCTCAATTCAGCGATTCATGCTACTCGATCGTGGTTTTTGTAGACGATGATGCGTGTATTAGATTCTCTCTCTTGTGAATTGATTTAGTTTAAACTAGTGTTTATTTTATTTTATTTTTAATACCGAAAATGACGAGGCTCTAAGGGAATAATGTAGCTTTCTTTTAGTCCTGAGTTTGAATCCGTATCTTACTCTGCTTGTTTGTTTCCTGAATATGTTTTATGATGGTTTATTAAAATTACTCTTCTCTCTTTTTCAGGCACTTCAGTGAGAGTTTGAGTTCTTTCATTGTTTCTGCTGCCAAACCGCTGGATAATTTACAAAAGGATACTACGATCATGATATGTCTCTCCTCAAGAGTCTGAGCTAGATGGATAGATACCTTGATAAACAGAACATGGACCAAGCTAATGGTTATGACCACGTTCGGTATGCTGCTGCACCTGACCCTAGAGATGAGGGAGTTGGCTACGTGAATCAAAGGTTTTCTCGTGATTCTTCAACTAGTGTTGATACTAACGTACGACCTCCAGATTATGCTATTTTGGCCCCTGCTGCTCGGCCGGTGAACTACTCGATACAGACTGGTGAAGAATTTGCTTTTGAGTTTATGAGAGACAGGGTCATTATGAGACCGCAATTCGTCCCTGGTGGTGAGGCCACTGGTATGCCTCTTCCTGTTAACTTTGGTGCTATGGGGATGGTTGTTCCCATGTCCGAGAGTGGCTCTAACACTACAGTGGTTAACCCAGCCGAACAACGTCATGGCTTTGAGCAAGAGGCGAAACCCACTTCGAGAATTGAAGATAAGAGCTATCATGAGCGAACCCAGTCAGCCCCGGTTGTTTTTTCTAGAAACGATACTGGCCAAAGGCTTCATAGTCTGGTTTCTTCTAGAGCTTCTGATAGCTCTTTGAACCAGGCAAAGTTCTTGTGTAGTTTTGGTGGTCGAATCATTCCCCGCCCTAGAGATCAGAAACTTAGATATGTAGGCGGTGAAACGCGCATCATTCGGATTAGCAAGACTATTTCTTTCCAAGAACTCATGCACAAAATGGTAGAGATGTTCCCTGAAGCACGTACCATAAAATATCAGCTGCCAGGCGAGGATCTCGATGCCTTAGTCTCTGTATCTTCTGACGAGGATTTACAAAATATGATGGAGGAATGTATTGTGTTTGGTAATGGAGGATCTGAGAAGCCCAGGATGTTCTTGTTTTCAAGCAGTGACTTAGAGGAGGGTCAGTTCGTTTTGGAAGTTGCAGAGGGTGATTCTGAGGTTCAGTATGTTGTTGCTGTCAATGGGATGGATCTAAGTTCACGAAAAAGTTCCCTTGGAATAAGTGCTTCAGGGAACAATTTGGATGAACTACTTCACAGGAATACTGATAGGGAGATCAATCGAGTTGCCACAGAACCTGCAGTAGCTTCGGCTGCTCCTTTGGCAGGTAGTGAATCTTTATCTGCGAGCCAGACTTCTCAACCTGTAACAGGTTTTTCTACTGGAAATGGGCCATTTTCACAGCCTTATCTAGGACAGCAACTACACTTAACAGGAGCTGGTAACCACCAAGTTTACACGTCAGCTCACATGGCAAGCATAGGCTATGTAGATGAGAAGGGGTCTGTTCCTTTGCATGTTCAACCACAGCCTCATTATACCCCTTATCCTGTCAATTCTGAAACACCTCTTGAGAGTGTGGTATCTCACTATCAACCTAAACCTGAGCCAGAATATTTGCATGATGAGCAGGTCTTTCATGTACAAGATCCAGAAGCTTCATCAAAAGAGACCAAAATGAGAAGAGATGACTCGCTTAAGAAGGTAAACGGTCCTGATAATGTATCTACTGTCGAGACCAATCTTTCAGCAAAGGAGTCGAAGATGAGGAGAGAATCCTCCACTCCAAGGGTCAATGAGTATTCTGTTTCCTCTGTGTCCGGTGATTTGATAGTCCCAGATCATGTCCCGAAGGAAGAAGCTCCAATTGCCGCACAAATATCCAATTCAACACCATATCCAAGTACCTCAACCTGTCCTGAGAAAAGTCTTATAAAATCCCAGGACTATACTGAAAACAATCTTTCTACAAAGGAGCCAAAGAAACACTCCACCACAAGGGTCATTGAGTCTTCCCTCTCCTCTGTATCGGGCGCTTCTATGGTACCAGATCACACCCTCAAGGAAGAAGCTCCTATTTCCAAGCAAATATCCAATCCAACGCCAGATCCAGGTTCCGTTGTTTGTCAAGAAAGAAGCCTTGAAACATCTCAGGAATATGTTCCTAAAACGGCTGCCGTAGATACAGCAAGTGAAGGCATGAAGATCAATCAGGACAATCAATGTTGTCTGCCTGGAGGATTCTCTGCATCTGGGCTTGTAATTCCAGATGGTGATTCATCTAATGCGAGTAATGTCGACCAGCCTGTGCTTCATCAAAGGGATTTTCATTCTGAGCTACGAGATACAGCAGAAACTAAACGTTTGTCCCAAACTGATGATTCTCCTGGTTCCCAATTTGTAATGGCTAAATCAGCTTCAGATGCATTCCTGCCTATCAGTGAAACAGCAGAAACTTTTCAAGAAGCAAAGATGGAGTCCCAGAATGTTCATTCCAGCGCACCAGTAAGACCACCTCCTGAAAGCCTCTGGACAGCCGACGGTAGTATCTCACAGTTGGAAAAAAGAAACTTGGAACCTGACGCCCCGGAGCATGTAAGTCAGTCAGAGACTTCAGTTAAGCCTGCTCCGCAAGAGCACAGCGAGAACGGGGATATAGTTGTTGATATAAATGATAGATTTCCTCGTGATTTTCTTGCTGATATATTGAAAGAGTCTCTAAACTTCCCTGCATTAAGGCCATTGCATACTGATGGAGCTGGAGTGAGTGTAAATGTTCAGAATCATGACCCTAAAAATTGGTCCTATTTTCGAAATTTGGCCCAGGATGAGTTTGAGAGGAAGGATATATCCCTTATGGATCAGGACCACCCTGGATTTCCCACTTCTTTGACTAACACCGATGGAGTTCCTATTGATTATAGCTACCCGCCGTTGCAGTCTGAGAAAGTTGCTCCAACTCAATTAAATCCGCAAATCCACTTTGATGGGAATATTCAGCCGGATGTGTCTACCACTGCCGTAGCTGATTCGAGCAAAGTAGACACACAAGAAGATTACGGTCAGTCAGTGTTCAAAGGTGCTGAAAGCACAGATGCAAAAGTGGTATGTTCTCAACCTAGCTATGAAGATTCTAATAAGTTTTCACTATTGGCAAATACATGTTCCAACTGAATTTTTTAATCTCTATATACTTGGATGCGCAGAATACTGGAGTTCCTCTTATTGACCTTGTTGCTGAGGACAGTGCCGGCAGGTCTCTGCAGGTACGCATTTGTCAGTTCCTTCTTCGTTTTAACCAGATGATCCCATTTTAACGATTGAGACACGATAGTTTAACTAGATAGCATCGCAGCAACGGTCCTGCATAATTGTTAGGGTGGTTTTAGGAGATGGCTTTCATACAACGAAGGATTGCCTCGTTAGCAGGACAACCCCTAAGTATTAAAAGGATTTTAATGTTGTATCAACCAAGTTATGACTTTCCAGTAAATAGTTTATCTGTCTTCTCTATTTCTGGTATTTGTCTGTTTTGCTTATGGAATTTTATAGAACCCATAGGTGTAAGCTGCTTATAGACTAGACTGGAGTAGTTCATGTCCCCATCGGCAGCTGAAGTCATTGGAGCTTTGTAAATGTATTGTCAATCTTGCTCCTGGTTTTCTGACTGATGATTTTATCCATTTTGTTTCTGTTTCAGGTCATTAAAAATGACGACTTGGAAGAATTGAAGGAACTAGGTTCTGGTACCTTTGGAACCGTATATCACGGAAAATGGAGGGGTACAGATGTTGCTATCAAGCGAATTAAAAGGAGCTGTTTTATTGGTCGCTCATCTGAACAAGACAGACTGGTGAGCTTTCTTTCTCAATGAGTTGTGGGTGTCTGAGGTTTATATAAGAACATTTGCCACACCGTGGTTCTCCCTAGTTACATTTTTATCTGCTTTTGGGTAAATAGATTACTGCTAGAGGACACTACTAATATCTTACCCCAGAACACAGTTTTTTGTTGTTAGTTTTTCTTTTGCGTGAAACGGCTATTAGTTGCTTGTTATGAGCAAGAAGCTGGCATTCCCCGTAGGATCTTGCTGGATTTTCCTTTGAGTGCAGAAAAGATGATTTGTACTTTCGAGATAGCTGCTATAGTTTAATTTCTATTCAATTTTCACCAACCACTGATTGAAAATTTCAGACCTCGGAGTTTTGGCATGAAGCTGAAATTCTTTCCAAGCTACATCACCCAAATGTTATGGCATTTTACGGCGTAGTGAAAGATGGGCCAGGAGGAACTTTAGCTACAGTCACAGAGTACATGGTCAATGGATCGCTTAGACATGTTCTTCTCAGCAACAGGTACTTATTTACACTTCTCGTTAGAATCCTTGCTTCCTGAAAACAACTTTGGCTGTCTCTAGATAACATTTGGGGAATTACAGGCAAATTGATCGACGTAAGCGACTTATCATTGCAATGGATGCAGCTTTTGGGATGGAATATTTGCATTCAAAGAACATAGTTCATTTCGATTTGAAGTGTGACAACTTGCTTGTCAACTTAAAGGATCCCGCCCGACCGATATGCAAGGTGATTTTCTAGGACAGTCGAGGCTATGATGATGCAACACTGTCGTATTTGTTTTGTTTATGTGACAGAGAGATGCTGGTTTATGCAGGTTGGTGATTTTGGTCTGTCAAAGATAAAAAGAAACACTTTGGTCACTGGCGGTGTAAGGGGAACCCTCCCTTGGATGGCTCCCGAGCTACTTAGTGGCAGCAGCAGCAAAGTTTCTGAAAAGGTATGAAACCTAAAACTCTCAGACTAGTTCTGTATATTTAGTTTCAACGCCTTTCAATTGAGTTTGGAAGTAATGTTTCGCCGTGGATACTTCGTTTTTTCACACAGGTCGATGTGTTCTCTTTCGGAATCGTCTTGTGGGAAATTCTTACCGGTGAGGAACCATACGCCAATATGCATTACGGTGCAATAATTGGTAAATTACTCTCTCTTCTCTTATTCATTCTCCAAGTATTTTCTTACCAACAAAGGTTTTGTACAATCAGACAGTACCATTCAGTTCCTGCTTTACAGTGTGTGGAAATTGCAATCAATTCATCTATGTTGGTAGTCTGAATTGCTTACCACTTTGTTGCTTGTGTGAATAAAAATCGTAGGAGGCATAGTGAACAACACACTGAGACCAACCGTGCCAAGCTACTGTGACCCAGAATGGAGGTTGCTGATGGAACAGTGCTGGGCTCCTGACCCATTTGTTCGACCTTCCTTCCCAGAGATAGCCAGACGTCTCCGTACCATGTCCTCCTCTGCGGTCCAGACAAAAGCTCACGCCGCCAATCACCACAAGTAGTCTGTCAGTTTATCATTTGCGGTTACATAAAAAAAAAGGTAATGGTTTTTGTATATAAACATATCCTTCCTGCTTCTTTCTGATTTCAGAGTTGACAGTTTTAAGGTGTGTTTGTCCAAGAAGACCTAAAAGCACAAATTCATATTTTGTATAGCCATTATTATTATTATTTAATGTAAGTAAATTGGTTTTGGTATAGTCTTTTTCTTTTTCAATAAAAGTTTCGCATAAATGTGTTTTGAATTTATCACTTTATAAACCATAATCGGTTTGGTTGATTAATATCTTGTCTTAGCATCTAAACTTCCCCCTTGGACCTTCTCCGGCAACTATCCAGTGATCGCCACCTCATATTCCGGCGGTCGGTTGTCGACAAATAATCTTTCCAGTCCTGAAGAGCTTGTCTCAAATCATTTATCTTGTTATGTAATCCCAAACAACAGTTAGCATTGGCTGGAGATTTTGTGAGTCTAGCTGATTCAACGAGTAATATCGAGTCAACGTTTTGATGATAAAAAAAAAAATATACGGCACTGATAATATAATGAACGAAACAAAAAGCTATAAAGTGCTCCAAATCGACCAAAACCAGAGGGATATACTTTGGAGACAAAAGTAAAAAGAAAAAAAAAGAAGGTAAACCACAGTTTCAAAAGAATTCTCCTAAAAACTAACATAGAAGTTACCTTGCTAATAAGCTTATCATCGAGAATGCAAGAGCAGCAGAACACCCTAAAAACGTAAAGAAGGCGGCCGTGTGCTCGTTCTCAATTTGAGTTTCCACGATGAGGGCCTTTTGATGTGCTTCAGCAAGAGTAAGAGGGTTCAACAAGTTAAGATTATCTTTCATCTTCTGTTTCCGCAAGCCACCGATGAAACACTCCACAATCTGTTGGTCCGTATACTGCACATCAACACGCCTCAAAAGCCAAATAAACTCGGTGGCGTATTCTTCTACTGATCGCCTTTCTTGTTGCAACTTCTGAAAGCGTTGGAACATACTTGGTCGTAGTTGAATGGTCAAAACGCCTTACGCATCTTCTTCTTCAACTTATCCCACGACAAGATTCTAGGTTTTCCCCCACGTGCACGTGAGGATTTTTGTTGCGACCACCAAGCTGCTGCTGAGCCACGGAACCGCATGGCAATCATGGGAACACATCGCTCCAAAGACACGCGTTTGAACTAAAGAGTCTCTTCCACCGTGACGATCCAATCTAGAAGTTCCTCGGCCGATTGTTCGCAAGAAAATTCAGGAAGAAGTTCAATGACGTCAGTGTTGATCTCGTCATGCACTCCTGACAAGGGATTGTTTTCTTCATAATTGTCGGATTTTTCTTGTCGCTGGGCGAGAGCTTGTACAACCGTTGTCAACTGCTGCTGGATCATGTCTTGTATCATGTCTTGTAGATGCGTGTCTGTCAGAACTGGAGGGGGCATGGCGAAGTAACGCTATATGGTCTTGAGAACAGCCTTTTTTGAAGCTGCTGAATAATGAAGGAAACAAAAGCTAATATAAGTAGGCTCTGAATCTAGGGTTTCAATCGACCTAGAATTTGGGGGAGTAGTTCGAAATAATATTTTTATTTAATTTCTCTTTTTAAAAGCCAAATTTTTAACTGAGTTTTAATAAATTTTAATCAGTAATTTTTTTCTCAATAATTGTTTATTTCTTAAAAAACAATTATCATGAATTTTAGTAACATAAAAATACATTTTATCTTAATTTACTACACAATTATTTATACTTAAATCCTCATAACTAAAAATAAAATAAATATTTATTCTTATCTCTATAAACTAAATTTTCTTTTTCTTTTAGTTTTTATTTAAAATTTGTCTGCAACTATATATACATCACACGGACTCTGATCATAAAAATCAGACCTTTATTATGAAGTAAAAAAAGAAAATGCTACTTCAGTTTACAGGGTAAGGACAGGAGTACTCACATACACATCCTCATCATGCATTATTTCTAACAAGTAACACAAATCCACTAGAACCTTAGTTGTTCCTCCAATCTGGTGTCGCAAACCTGAATCAATCATCTCCTCCGGACATTTTCACGAAAGTTTCCCTTTCCTTAAGCTCGACAAAAAGCTCTTAAACCATGTCGAAGAAATTACCGTAAGAGTCGGTCACCAGATCATCATCAAATACTTCCACATCATCAAATACTTCCATTTAAGAGTATCTCCAACCCCACTGCAAAAACATTCTGCAAAATAGAGTAGAAAATGCAGTAATGAACAAACAAAAAGGTTATTACTCCATATTTGCAGTAATATTTTTTTTGTGTGTTCATTACTGCTTTCTTCACTCTATTTTACAGTAATTTTTACAATAGGGTTAGAGATGCTCTAAAAAACCCAAGTGCAGTGGTAGGAGACAAGCTGATGCTGCCGGTTATGTAGTACACATCGATAGCACTACTGATACTAGGTTGATTTTCGAACATCTTTTTTATTAAAAAAAATCGGTTTGCATTTTCAATATAGAAGTAAAAGCAAGTAAATGTTTTTAATAATATAGATATTTACATAAGATAATAGATATCTTCGTTTTTAAGGTAAAATGATAAGAATATATAAGCTACGATGAGAGAGAGTAATGGCCGTCGATCTGGAGAGGTGACCAATCCTAGGATCCAGATTATACGAGTTCTTTTCTCTACTGACAAACGGCGTCGTGGCGGGTCCCACTACTTAATCATTTTTCAAATCTCTCTCTCTGTCTCTCGCGTCGTCCGGGTTGGAGCCAAATCAATGGCAGAAAAAGAGGCAAGACTCTCCCCCCTAATTAAAAATAATTAAAATAATGTCCGAAAGATAATCGGTTTTGATTTTAAACTTCTATCGATTTCAGACATCCACATTGGTTGTAGATCTGCAAAACCTGCGTGTTTCGTTTTTTTTGTTGATTTTTTCAATTGAGATTCGATTGTTGTGTATTCGAGGGAGCGAATTGATTCGGATTTGGAATCGTCTTGCTGTTTCTGCATTCCGGATCTTAATAATCCGGGGCGGGTCGATTCGTTGTCGACATTTTGAAAGAAAAATAAAACAAATTGTTGGGTGGATCTGAAGAAGAAGAAGAAGAGATGGATCTATCGTCGGTAAGCGAAGAGCTGGGTGAGCTCGAAGGACAAATCAATGACCTTTTCCGTGCTCTCTCGTGAGAATCGAATCTCTTTATCTCATTTCTTGATCTGTTGTTTTTTATTTTCTTGTTCTTGTCTGTAAAGTTTGTTTTTTTGGGGAACAGAAATGGATTCCAGAAGCTGGAGAAGATCAAAGATGCAAGTAGGCAGAGCAGACAGCTGGAAGAACTCACTGACAAAATGCGCGACTGCAAAAGCCTTATCAAAGATTTCGACAGGGAAGTCAAAAGCCTGGAAGGTGGAAACGATGCCACCACTAACAAAATGTTGAATGATAGACGTCAATCTATGGTCTGTACCCCTTCTCTTGTTTTGAATTCAATTATTTTAAATAATTGTCATCAAGTGATTGTTGTTGTGTTTTGTCTCTGCAGGTTAAGGAACTGAACTCTTATGTTGCTCTTAAGAAGAAGTAAGTGTGACACCTTTTGCTTATTCTTCTTCTATTCATGTTCAATAATAGTATCCGCAGTTACATTTTTTCTTTTGTTTTTGTGGTGATTGATGATAATGAGGATATGATTGATTGTGCACAGATATTCATCGAATCTAGCAAGCAATAATAAGCGAGTTGATCTTTTCGATGGACCTGCTGAAGACCACATGGAAGAGAATGTCTTATTAGCTTCAAGTAATCCTCTTTCTTTTCAACGATCTTGCAAAACAACAAACATAACAAATTGATATGTTTATTATTAGCACATTCCTAGAGTATTTAATGAGAGCTTAATCACTTTCAGACATGACCAATCAAGAACTTGTGAATAAAGGGAACTCTATGATGGATGACACTGATCAAGCCATTGAAAGAGGGAAAAAGGTCACAACTTTTTACATATCATCTCTTTCAGTCTTTTGCCATAGCAAAAAGGAAAAAAAAAATATCACTGACTTTTGTTGTTTTTTTTAAACTGTGGCTTTAACAATAGATTGTTCAAGAGACTATAAATGTGGGAACAGATACTTCAGCAGCTCTCAAGGCTCAGGTTTGTAGTTAGGCCACACCTCATTGTTTTGCAAGCCATCGGGAATTCTTGTCTGAATCTCAGTTGTTCTTTACAACATTTCCTGTTATGAAACCTAATGATAGTTTACCTTTTAATTGTTCAGACCGACCAAATGAGTAGGGTTGTCAATGAACTCGATTCTATTCATTTCTCACTCAAAAAGGCCTCCAAGCTGGTCAAGGAAATTGGTAGGCAGGTTAGTCTCCAAAACCTCCTTATTTCTTTCTTTATAGATTTTCCAATGTAACTGCAACTTCCTCTTGTCCCTTTCGACTTACTTTCTGCTCTTCTTCTTCTTCCTCTCAGGTTGCAACGGACAAATGTATTATGGCATTTCTTTTCCTTATTGTCGTTGGTGTCATAGCAATCATCATCGTCAAGGTACACCTCTCATCTCCTTCCTCACACTTAGCATACTTGTTTTACTATTTTAGATTTTCTCTGTTCATCGTCATCTTTTCATGGTCTTCCATGATTTTATCGTTATCATACTCGTAACTTCTTCTTCTTCTTCTTTTTGGATTAGATTGTGAACCCAAACAACAAAGACATCAGGGACATACCGGGCCTAGCTCCACCAGCCATGAACAGACGTTTGCTCTGGAACCATTACTGAAGAAAAAGATTCTCATTTCATGCATTCAAAATACTGGTACGTAGTGCACGCTTCTTGGTCCTTCACCTAAGTCCATGTTGCTGTTGATGAAACCGCTTCAACTTACCTAGTTTTTATTCACATGGCTCTTGGCTGCTGCACATTTGAGAAGTGGCCCTTTCCTGATAGTCCCAGATTCAAAAACCTCTTTTTTTTTGTCCATGTGACTGGTTCTCTGATATATCATATTATGTAATGTGCATTTCTTTTATAAAAACCTCGTCTCTGTTTTATTAATTTATTTACTGGTTCCTCTGTTTTTCAATGGTTAATGTCGAATGTTGAAACGTCAGTTGTATCATATTCAATACCTTGCACGAGTAGATAACTCCCATTATTTTGTGTATGTGGAAAACCTGTATTTAATTCCTTCGTCAAAGCAAAGAATTTCCATCATGAGATGATGCTTTCAAATTGGCATCGAGTGTTTTTTTTAATGAGAAGAATGTCGTTTTTGAAATTTCAAGATTAGTAGTTCACCACTGTTTTAGCCAGTGCTCTTATTAAAACAAGTAACATGGAATCTCAAGCGCAAATACAAATAACTAAAAGTTGTGAGCTACTTTTTTATATGTCAAGGTTATATAAATCTTGACGCAGAAATCGTGTGTTTCAAATTTTGGTTTCTATCAACGTATATCTAACATTGACACAACAAAAGAGAATAATATATATCTAAACAGATTCCGATACGTTAAATGAAAAAAACTACAAAATGAAAGCAGGTATAAGTCTCCTTCTTGTTGCCGGTAAATAAATCTCTCTTCTTCGAAGTTGTTAGCTAGTAAACCAATTATTTGTTTAACTATTATTTCCTCCGTTTCAATTTGTTGTTGCTGTAGATTAAAAATTTTGATTTAAAATAAGTGTTATTTTATAGTTTCAATGTAAAATTTATTGGTTTTATATGTTATTATATTTTTTATTGGTTGAAATGTAGCTAGGTGTATAGTTAATAATGTTTTGCTTATGTGTCAGTCAAATAAAAGGATTAAATTTGTTATATTTTGATTGGTTGAAAGATTTTCAACTTTTAATCAATTTTAATTTGATGTAGAAAATAAAAGGTAATTCAATAACTAATTAATATCACTTACCAAATAAACTAAATGATATTAAAATAATAATATATGATAACTAATTGTCAAAATTATATAGAGTAAGATAATGTTTGATTAATTCTTTTTATATTCATATATTACATAAAATAATTAATAGAATGAAATTTATCAAAATGGATATAATGATTTCATATTCTTATATAAAAAATTGTATTCATATATAAAGTATTATAATAATTATTAATGTCTTTTTTTTATCACAATGAAAAAAAAAAAGACATTAATAAGTATTATAATAATTATTAATGTCTTATAATGTCCATATATGTCTTACAAGTCATTTATAAAATATTTATAAGATTTATAAAATTATCTATCATAGCTTATAAAACTATTTATAAAAGTTTATAAAATATTTATAAAAATAGAAATCCTAATATATATTAAACAAGAATTATCTTAAGTGACATCTGCTTATATCCTCCTATATGTATATATTAAATGAAAAGTCTCTTAAGTGACTTTTGTTTAAGTGTCAATCATAGGGAGAGTTTAAGAAAATAAAAGGTAAATCTCTAACTAATTAGGATCACTAACCAAATAATCTAAATGATATTACAAATAATAATTTATTGCAACTAATTGTTAAAATTAAAGAAAGTGTAATAATTTTTGCAAAAATATGTAAAAAATTAGAAAAACATTAGCAAAATTTTAATAATAAAAACGAAAAAATAAAAAAAAAATAAAAAAAAAATTGAACAAAATGTATAATATGTGTTACAGAAGTTGATGTGATTTTTTACATATATATGATTCCACAAATATTTGTTGGTACTAAATATTCATAAGTTATGTTTATATCAAATTTATGGAAACTTTACAACATTTTATACATAACATATATTTTCAATTTTATCCGCGAATTAGTGAGAAATAGTGGTTCCATTTCTCATACTTTTCTTTGTACGCAATCAATACAAGATTATACCATACTTGTATGGACAGTCCTTTTCTATTTCCAATTGTTTTACATATATATATATTTCTTATTAAAATTCAATATATTTCAATTTGTAAACATTTATATGTATTCTCGTATTTTGATAGGATCATATATATGGAAACTGGTGGCTGACCTTGGGACCCAATAACTTATTGGTAGGTTATTGGCCAAAAGAACTTTTTAACCTTAGCTTATCATGCAACCGTCGCATAATGGGGTGGTGAAATCGTGAACCTTTAAAATTTCAGCCGCCATACAAAGACTCAAATGGGGTCTGGCCACTCCCAAATCTCAAGAAAATAATAATAATCCTGAATTACAATGTCAAGACTAAATATACAGATGAATAGAAGAGCCATTTGTTCTACGGTGGGCATGGGTTTAGATCTACTCAGTCTCGAGCCGTTACTTTGGCATTCAGTTCATGTTTTCTTATCTATTGCTTAGCACTTCTATGATTTAGTTGTTCCATGTTTTATTTAACTTTATGTTGTAAAAGTAATTTGTTTATAACAAAAAATTAGGTGGTTAATAACCCATAAATTTGCGGATATAAATATCATATAAAAGTATATATTATGGATATGATATTTTCTTAATTTGTGTGTATAAACCTAAAACAATAATTAAAATGAATTGGAAGGAGTATCACTCCCTAAGAAACAAGCGTCTCACCGAATTTATTGTGGCATAGTACTTTTATAAATCCGATTCAATTTTTATTTATTTATAAGTGTGTGTTATTTTCTTAATCGAATTTTCAGCAGCTGGTTCCGGGTATCAGGAAAGATTGTAAGTTGAAGGTTCTCACGGTTTTTTCTAAAAACAAAATATGCACAAGGGTTAATTAACCACCTCTCGTAATGAGGTAAATACAAAAATGGCTCGTTGAGTTAACGACCTCTCGTTACCGTTAAGAATCCTACAAATCAAAACGCGCGCGAGATGAGTTTAAAGGTTATTTTAGTCAATTTCGCAGAACCAAACTTACGGCTGGGCGTTACTCAAACTTCTCTATTTATATACCCCTCGATTTCTTCCGCAAATCTCCAAAGAAAAATAAAATAAAATCAATCTTCCTCTTTTCATTTGATTCAAAAAGTTTTCACATCTCCAGAACATTTTTTTTTCTGGAGAAGATATAGTTTCCTCCTTACAATGACGTCAGAGAATCTGAATGATAAGGTTGCTGTCTTCAAGAAGCTCAAATCAAAATCAGATAATAAGGTAACACATTCATTGCAGTTTTGTTTTGCCTCCCAAACCACACCAGGTAATATTAGTTTCGTCAAAATATTATCTTTGGAGTTTTTTTTTTCTATCTTTGCAGACTTGCTTCGATTGCAATGCGAAGAGCCCAACATGGGCGTCCGTTACTTACGGGATCTTTCTATGCATCGATTGCTCTGCTGTTCATCGCAGCCTTGGCGTCCACATCAGCTTCGTCAGGTCATTCATTTTATTGATTCATTACTTCTTTTAATTTACTCTATACTTGTATTAAAAAATGTTGATCTTCGATATTTCTTTAGGTCAACAAATCTAGACTCATGGAGCCCTGAGCAGTTGAAGATGATGGTGTACGGAGGAAACAGCAGGGCGCACGTCTTCTTCAAGCAGCACGGTTGGAGCGGAGAAGGTAAAGCCGACGCTAAGTATACCTCCAGAGCTGCTGAGTCTTATAAACAGACTCTTGCCAGAGAAGTTGCCAAAAGCAACGCCGCCGGGGAACTTCTTGATTCGCCTCCTTCTCCTGATTCGACGACGAAGACTCAAGTGCCCAATGGTCTCTCCAGCATCAAAACCACTGAACCTCCTAAAGAGAGTAATAATAATAATAATACTAAGGTTCCTGTCTCGCCGAGAGTCTCTAAGTCCGTTAAGAAACCTCTTGGTGGTGCTAAGAAGACAGGAAAAACAGGAGGGCTTGGTGCTAAGAAGCTAACTACTAAGGTCAGTAACGTGCTTCACACTCTACGGATCATCTTGCGTTTGGTAAACTTTACATAGAATTATTTTTTTTGGGGAAATTGCAGTCGAGCGAGACTCTTTATGATCAAAAGCCAGAGGAAACTGTTGTTGTGATAGCAGCGACTTACTCACCTAACAGTTCACCATCGGCTAGGTCATCTTTTTCCTCTCGTTTTGATTACGCGGACGGTGTTCAAACAAGAGAGCAGTACATGAACAGTGGACCTCAAGTGTTTGGTCATGTGGCTCCACCAAAATCGACAGGCTTCTTCGAGGAGTTTGAGATGAATGGAGGAGGCGTGTTTCAGAAGAAACCAATCACAAGTTCCTCAAGAGTACAAAGCTTCTTCTTCCCTCTTATGTCATTACTCTTTAGTTAACTTAACTGTTTTTTTACTCACCCTCTCTAGCATTTATACTACAGATTCTAGAGACAGATGAAGCCCGGAAGAAGTTCTCTAACGCAAAATCAATCTCCTCTGCTCAGTACTTTGGTAATGAGAACAACTCCATGGACCTTGAGGCGAAGAGTTCACTAAAGAAGTTCTCCGTACGTGTCCTTTCCATTGACCTCATGTCGCCTTAACTAAACACTCATTTGTACTAACTGTACCAAATCTCAATTTAAACAGAGTTCGACAGCAATCTCTAGTGCTGATCTGTTTGGAGATGATGATGGAGATTTTCCTCTGGATCTCTCAGCGGGTGATCTTATCAACCGCCTCTCTCTCCAGGTCTACTAGCCTCACTTCTTAATAATTTTATGTTCAGGCTTGTATTTTTCAGTGTCAAGTGATGAAACCATATTTTTTGTATTGTGTTAGGCTCAGCAAGACATGTCGTCGTTGAAGAATATGGCAGAGGAGACAAAGAAGAAGCTCACCTCGGTTGCTTCCAGCTTATGGTAAAAGGTTTATGTTTTTATCGTAAGACCCAACCCAATGCACATTCATTTTCTTTTTCTTATACATTTTTCCTTTCAAGTCATTTGATTCTATTCTTGTACAAGGGGGAAATTATGCAGTAAACTTTGTTTTGTTTTGTTTATATTGAAAATATCAATACTTTGTACAGATGAGATTATGTTTTGTAAAAATTTCATTAAATAAAACCATGTGGTGTACATGAACAAAAGTCTTAAGAGATTGATGAAATCTCTATTACTAATATCGAGCACTTATAAGCTCCACTAACATGCCCTTGACCTCTTCTCAAAGAGTTATGTCGCACTAGGCTCTTCACCAAGGCTCAAGTCTTTTAGGCTTAAAGTGTGGCTTCAAGGTTGAAAGATTAGAAATAAAGCTATGATATCATCAGTTTGCTAATGATTTGTACTTGATGATTAATGTATTGAGCGGTGAGTTTGAGTTTTAAAACTTGTTGACTTATGAAGAAACTGCTGTACAAAATCAATATAAGACTACTCATAACTATTAGACCATATTTTGTTAAATTCTAAGATTCATGACTATTAGACCCAAAAAAAATTCAATTCTATGCACTTCACAAAGTGAATCAGAAGATTTTGAACGTGGACGAATGTAGAGCCATAAAGATATTTTGAAATAAGATAATATATGAAACATTACATTGGTTAAGAAGGAATAACGCATAACAGCAATAAAAAAATCTTGTTAGCTTTTTAAAGGAAAAGAGGAACACATCTCTAACATAAAATGAGAAATCATGAGAGATATTCATTTAAATGTTTTCAGAAAATAAACATTTGAGTAGTCTATAAGAACAAACAAACAAAAAGATGCTAATGTGTCGCATGCATACTGATTGTAGGAGTCCTTCTATTCATGGAAAAGAAAATCCAGGGGTAACTTTTAAGCTGTAAGATAAAAATAGAATCATAAAAAGTATCTACCCACAAAACTGGTTTTGTACCCACCAAACGATCAAACACTAAAAATAAGCAAACTCCGACTCAAAAGGTTACATTTGTTTCTATTATCTAGCTTCATTTACAATAAGAAAATCTTGTCAACCAAGCAAACAGAACCCTAGAAGGAACATCCCACGAACGTTGTCATTTGGAATTTTCCCTTTTTCTTATCATTATACAAAGCAATAAAAAACCAGAAGATAACACCTTTCGAAAATCTCCCATTGTTGATTTTTTTCCTGTGAGAAACAAAAATTATGAGCCTAAACTGCCTTGCTTGCCACATCCTGCAACGATCAAACTCGGACATAGATTCAAACATTTCTGAAAACTTCGTAATTCCAGGATATAAGAAGATGGGAAGGAAAAGACCAACTTTGCCCGGAGTGAGACGGATCAAAACGGGACATCGCAGGCTACATAGCGCGGAGGCCATTGTCTATGGGGATCTTGACGAGCCGAAGCTGGTACGAAGCAGTGGGATTAGAAGGGATTGGAGCTTTGAGGATCTAAAGAAACAAAGAGATCAGATAAGAATTGTAGAGACAATAAAGGAATAATTCAAATATCTTTTCCTACGTTTCTTTTAATTAATGTTCTTCATGTTGTTAACCTTGTTATGTTCCTTTCAAATTATAAGGACAATCCGCTAAACGTAAGATTTTGAAAATTGATGTTCTTTTCTCATCCATGATAAAAAGAATGTATGTTGTAGCGCAAACACTCGCAAATAAACATATGTTTCTGAAAGGCTTTTGTACACGTTTGGCTTCTTCCTCAATTACAACAGCATCTGAAATAAACTGTGTTTCCCTTGATTATCAAAGTATCGATTACAATCTTATATACACAAGG
>OVBX01000644.1:22466-36078 GCA_900406325.1 Erucastrum elatum
TGCAAGGTAACATATTTTCAAAGGGATATGCGATCCTAGAATATCGGAGTATATTCTAATAGCATCAAGGCTCAATGAAAATCTAAAACCTAAAACATTGCCAATCAGCAACAGAAAACATATGTTTCTGTAAGGCTTTTGTACACGTTTGGCTTTTGTACACACAAGCTTTCTTCTCAAAGTTTCATTACCATAGATTGATTTTTTGCAGACAAAAACATTGCCAATCAGCAACAGAAAACAAATAAAGATTTTTTTCTTAACACAAATAAATATAGATTATTAGTTTAACGTTGTTGATACATTATTTGCGATGACAAGGATATAATCAATTGGGGTGGTGGCGCAGTTGGCTAGCGCGTAGGTCTCATAGCTATTGAGTGATCCTGAGGTCGAGAGTTCGAGCCTCTCTCACCCCACTGTATTTTTAGTGTCAGGCTGTCATCGTTCAATCATGTTCGTGTTTACTTTTCAAATAGAGAAAGTTAGGAAATAGCGCCAATCTTGTTTTCTATGAAGCACATGTCAGGGAGAAAAAGTTTTCTCTCAGCAAAAGAAAGATATAAAGCTGTTTTTTGTTCCTTATTATTTTTATTTTAAAATGATTTCTATTTATAAACCAAATCATTAATTTAATCAGTCAAAACGTCAATTTCCATTGCAATAATATATATACACTTCTTTGTTTTTTTTGGCAAATGCATCATACATTTGTGTAAGTCATACCCTACCAATAAATTTTAATAATTTTCGTGACCAAAATGGAATAAAAAATTTGTAAATAAAAGTACCGTAACTGCAAAAGCCGATATGTTTCCTCATTATTTTCCCTTCTTAAATAGGAATCAAATATTAATTTCATGAAACGAATATCTTTTTTCTAGATTAAGAGAATTCTCTATTTGCATGTAAAAATAATATTCCTACTTTCGATTGTTCCGTTTGACTTTTTTTTGTTATTACAGCAAATTAAAAAATAAAACTGGACGATCAGGACACGTCAGATCCACGTCACTCCAGACAGAACACGAATTAAATAAGACACAAACAAGAGGAAATCTGAAAATTTCAATCTCATTTCTTCCTCGTTGACAGAAAACTAGGGTTCATTTGAATTCTCCTTCTCTCCCCTCTCTGCTCTGAAGATCTGATTGAAATCAGGCTCCGAGCTCTCGTGGGTCTTCTCGGATCCGAATACTAAAGGTGAAAGACCTCAACTTTATCCTCCATCTTACTGTTATCACTTCCTCTCTTGGGCAGAACATTGATAAGAGTATCAGAATTGTAGTTCTTGGAAGGGAGGATAGATTAGGTCACGAACTGAGGATAAAGTTTCGAACTTTAGCTGATTTAAGGATCATTATTTGGTTCTGTTTTATATTTTGTGGATCGGTAGTGAGGTTTTAAAGATGGATAGGCCTCGACAAACAGATCATTTGGGTGTGAATAAGACTGGGAAGAATATCAGAAAGAGTCCTATCCACCAAACCAACTTCTCTTCAAATGCTAATGCCCCTGCCCCTGCGAGGCCTCAAGCGCAGCCTCAGGTTTATAGCGTTAGCAAGAACGACTTTAGAAGCGTTGTTCAGCAGCTGACCGGCTCTCCTTCACGTGATAGTCTTCCTCGGCCTCCTCCTCAGAGCAATAACTCACCGAGGCCTCAGAATACAAGGTTGCAGAGGGTTAGACCAGCACCGTTGACGGAGCTCAACCGTCCTTCGCTTCCTCTCCCTACCATGCCTCTACAACATCGTCCTCAACAACAACAACCAGCTGAGTCTCCCATCTCAGAGTATATGCGTTATCTTCAAAGTTCACTTGGAGATGCTGGTCCTAGTGGTAATCAAATGCAGCCAGATCATGAACAAAAACCATACATGCCATCTCAGCCTCAGACTCAGCCTCAACCTCCACCTTATATGCCAGCTCAGTCTCAACCACAACTTCAGTCTCAGCCCCAACCTCATTGGATGTCTGGATCTCAACAACGAATGGATATGCAGGGACCACTACAACCTAGTCAATATCAACCACCACCGGGGTTAGTTCCTAGTCCAGCGCCTCGGAATCTTCCTTTCCCTCAGTTCAATGGTCCTGTACCTGGCACCCCCACCGTTCCCTCTCCAAGGTTCAGTCAGATGTATGGTGGTTTTCCTTCTCCTCAGTACAATGGTGGCTTTCCTTCTCCTCGGTATAACGGTTTTGGACCACTACCCTCACCTACGTCTCAGTTTTTCCAACCATCTCCTACTGGTTACCCGAACATGTTCTCTCCTAGATCACCTTACCCGTTGCTATCACCAGGAGTCCAGTATCCTCAACCACTTACTCCAAACTTCTCGTTTTCACAAATAGCTCAACCAGGAAGTCATGGCCATGGTGCAGGTGCAGGTCCTTCTCAGCCACCTCCATCTCCAGGGCTCATGTTCCCACCGTCTCCATCAGGGTTCTTCCCAATCCTAAGTCCAAGATGGGGTGGTTACTAGGTGCTCTCTCTCAGGCTCTTATCCGGTTTATTCATCATGTTTTTTCTTCAAGTCTAAGGCCGTAGGTTAGTCTATACTGTGAAACAAGCTTAATCTTCAGAGCTTATACAGTAGAATAGACGCAGCTGCATAGATGTGTAAGAACGCTATAGAGATTTTGTTCTTTCTGTTTCTGGGGTTCTTTACAGGTAAAAGGTAAATACTTTACTTGAGAACCTTTGGGATGGTGATGATTATTTCTTTTGTTTTGTTTGTCACACAATATCTTGTCTTTTGCGTATTTTGTATACACTCTTGGACAAAACTGTCAGTTTATATGATTTTTGGTTCTTTTTAAAGCAAGTTACTTATATCTATATTCTCACTTAAAAAATCTTTATAAATAAGATGATTTGTTTTCAAAAGAAAACGCAGCTAGTGACAATGGGATACCGTTAAAGATCATTTAAATTAAGCTTTAGACGACCAACCAGAACCAACGACATCGATACCATCACCACCAATGTCACAATTTACATTATTCGTATGACAAAAACTAAGAAAGGCAAATACGAACGAAGTTCAAAAGGGAAAAGAAATGTTTAACAAAGACTTTTTGAGTACTGAAGGGTCTTCTTAACTTTAACGCATGCTATCTCTCCGTCTAACATTTCTGGTTCTGTCGTACCTCGGTTTATCCGGGCTTCTTTGCGTCGTTAACTCCACAATTTTCCTCTGTCTCTCTGGTGGACGCGGAACCACTTCTCCGTTCACAAACAACTCAGCTGCAATTTCAAAATCAATATTTAAAGACTTGATCAGCTAATTCGAAGAAAAAAATGATGTTACATTAGAGCCATGAAGAATGATCAGTTGATCAACTTATTACCTCCATAGTCTTTGTACTCTGGATCAACATAAGAATCTGGAAGCACGAAGAGAACACCAGGAATCCCTGAAAACTCTCACAAGAACCCAAGATACATCAATTACACAATCACTCATCAAGCTCCAAAGTTGTGTGTCGGGAAAATGAGACATACCTTCGAGTTTGTTTGATGTCTCCTCATCAATCTCACAACCAAACCCAAAATACCTCTCGCACGAGACATTATACATCTTCCTCTTCGCTTCTTCCTCACTGATTAAAACCAAACCAAAACTCACAATGCAATTAAGTTACTTTAAGTGAATTCTAACGAAACAAGGATTGTAAAAAGATGGCAAAATCTAACCTTCCGACAATCTTGGCAAGAGTTTTAACATAACAATCAATCATCTGCTGTCTGCTCGCGTTTTCGCCGCCTGGCTTATCCATTACGATGAGCCAATGCTCGTAGTCGCAGCCGGGAAA
This sequence comes from Erucastrum elatum, assembly GCA_900406325.1. Classification (NCBI taxonomy): domain Eukaryota; kingdom Viridiplantae; phylum Streptophyta; class Magnoliopsida; order Brassicales; family Brassicaceae; genus Erucastrum; species Erucastrum elatum. The sequence goes on from OVBX01000644.1 coordinate 26,286, forward strand.
CAGCGGCGCCATCTCAGTAGGTGCTCGGTCGCTGAAATTGGATCTCGAATTAAGAGGCGAGTACGATCCGCCGGACCTATCCGTCAGGGTCCGGATCGTCGTCAATCGGGTCGAATCAGCAGGGACGAATCCCATGAAATGGAACAGCGTCGGTGAGGATCGACGGGAGATGAGGTTAGAGCGAGAAGGAGCGGCGGCTCTGGATGTGGAAAAGAAACGGGTCGCGACGCGCGAGGCGGTGGAGCGGGAGAGGAGTTTCGCCATTAGAGAACCGGTGACTTCTCGGAGGTGGTGGAGAGACTAGGGTTTAAGGAAGGGGATAGAACATCGTGGGCCTGAATAATTTGTTAATGGGCCTTATGATCTCTATATATAAGGCTCGTTTGAATAAGACAAACAAACTGTTACAAAACATATCTACTACGCAATTTGTATATAATCAATTTATGATTTTCCTATGATGTTTTTGTTTTTGATATTTGGTTTACTAGTTATAATGTTCAATGTTTAATAATTAAACAAACTTTCATTAAGAAAGCAAAAATATTTTTGATGATTTTTTTATTTATATTTTAAAAAGTTGATATAGTTTTGATTGGTACATACATATATATGGAACGCATCAATAACTACATCTGCCACCTGGTCCTCCAAATGAGAAAGACACTCCACTAGATTTGCTATAACCCCAATACGTAACCCTGAAGCATTCATAGTAATCAGCATATTTTCTTATCTTTTTATCTTCTGGATAAACTCTTTTGTAATTCGAGTCTATAATCACGACATTTTTAAAATGTGCCGTCTTTAAAAAATCTGCAACTGGAAAATACCCATTTCCCATTGGAGGACTCATTTCATCGGTGTTCATAAATGTATTTCCTCCATATCTCACTAGAGACGCTCCTTTGTTTAATTCTGTAAACAATTCTTTGGGCCAGTAACCAATTACTTCATTACCTAGTTTAAGTCCCCAGTTTTCACTCGAGCGATCCTGTTACATATGAAACACCAACAAACTATTTCAAAAGCATTCCAAAACATTAAAAAATTGTGTAATAGTATGTATAATCTGGTGTTCAAAAAAAAGTATGTATAATCTATTTACCAAAATTATTTATATATAAAAACTTAATTTAAAAGTCAGTTTAACAAGCTCACAAGGAACGAAGATAAACTTACCTGAAATATTTGCATTGTAAAATAAAAGCTTGTTTCTCCATAGATAGATGATCCCGAGAACTGGTTTCCAATTCTGGGATTTGGACTTAAAACAACAAAACCAGGACAGTCTGTGTTGTAGCACCCAGTTTTACTATATCCATCTCCCTAAAATGGATAAAAAAATATATTCATAATACTATCTGATACCTGATAAAATAGTAAAGACAGTACAATCACAGTCTTCTTATTTTAATTATAGTAGGCTAATATATAATTATTCATATATGAATAGCAACAACTATAGTTTACTCACAGTCCAATATATTGTAAATCGTGTGACACTGTCACCGTACAATCTTGGATGCACCTAAAAAGTAAACATATAATTAGATATGCATGGAAATTTTGAAAATGTAAATTTTCCTAAAATCATGTTTATTATTCCCAGCTTATTTTCACATAATTATTTTATGAAATATAGAAATAACAAGTTTACTTACCGCCCAACCAGCTTGTATACTATTGAGTTGACCTGAACTTCCATTCTCTAACCAAATTTCACTTTTACTATATTCACTACCTTGCAAATTTAAGGAATGAACACTTATTTCGGCCTCAGCTCCTCGATAGATACTTCCATCTAATATGGTCTCAATTGTTGCAAACTGTTAAAAACATATGTTAGTCATAAAATAAATATATTATTTGTCTTAACAGCTAAATGAGAATTTGCTACAAGGAAAAAAAATAGTAAATGAGACTTGTGTAACGCTTTACAAAATTTAAGAAGGGGAAGATATACATGTTGACCCCGATGCTCGGGTGTGTACAAATTAAAGCTCTCGGATCCATTTCGTTGTTTTAAGATTGGAACCGTTCCCTTTGGACATTGGTCTTTCTGTTCATAGTTGTCACTTCTTTCAAGATCTTCATATGAGCCGAATGTTTCCTACATATAGTAGGGAAAATAAAATTCTTAACATTTGATGTTTGTCAAAGTAGTCTCTACAAAGACTTTAAAACTTTTTTATATGAGGGGGGATCCAAACTCTTAGATCCGAATCGTAAAACTTTGATATTTTATTTTTAAATGGAAAAAGTTTTGTATCTTACATATATATACCATGCGCATAATTTACTAACCCACCTGAATCTTGTGATTTTTCAACAATGGATGTTGGAGGGCCGGTTGTTTATATATCTCAACACAATCAAAATCCTGCAAAACACAATTAAAGAGAAGTTTTAAAGTTAAAAAATGGAATTGAGGATAGAACAAACAAAAAGAAGTTGGACTCTCACATCAATACTTCCTTCTGCACCTTGAGTAAACAGCAGATAAACACATACACATAACGCTAGACGTAATGCCATTGATGAATTCTCCTTATTTCTCTCAAATTATATCAACGTTGCTTTTCAGTGTATATATAAGCCAACCAGTGGCAGAGAGAGAAATCTATTTTACAGGGGTCAAAGTCATGATACATATATATTTTACAAGTGTCATTAAGTTAAATTCATCATATATTTACATTGAAAAAAAAATCTTCAAAATTTACATGGATCATCTGAACCACATGATTATACGCTGGCTCCGCCACTGAAGCCAACTGAGGTCAACATTCAAACACTGGAATTAGTTCAACTTTATATTCTTACCAAAAGGTGATATGCACTTTTTTGGTCGATATCATTAGTTACCAAATGAATAGAAAAGAACTAAAGACCAGTTTTGATGATCCAATAATTTTTCATTGCGTTCACACCATATTCCTCAAGTGCAGTCTCACATCGATCACAATTTGAGTATACTGGCATATCGACTTCACAATCATTTATCAATTAATGTATTCATACACATTTTTTTAACTTCATCAGAAACAATCTAATGTGTTCACGTACTATTTTTAAGTCAATTCATTTTTTGTTCTTTCATTTTAACGTTCGTACTACTAGATTGAAATTTTTGCTGTGCAACTATTAAATAATATTATTTTGAAATAAAGAATTCGCAAAATCATTAAGAAGCACGAAGAGAACACCAGGAATCCCTGAAAACATTCACAAGAACCCACGATATATCAATTACACAATTATCTCGCTCCCCAAGTTGTGCGTCGGAAAATGAGACATACCTTCGAGTTCGTTTGATGTCTCATCATCGATCTCACAACCAAACCCAAAATACCTCTCGCACAAGACATTATAGATCTTCCTCTTAGCTTCTTCTTCGCTAATAAAACCAAACCAAAACTCAATACAGTTTGCAATTAATTTTTAGCTGAAAATAAATATAATTTGCATTAGAATTATAAAATAACATTTTTTGTTTAATAAGAAAAAACAGTTAGAATGATATTTATTATGAAATGGATAGAGTAATTACAAAAAGAATCATTAATTAAGAAAGTAAAGATATTTAGATAACTTTTGATTATTTTTATTTTAGAAAGTTGATATAGTTTGGTTGGTACATCATATACATAGGACTCATCAAACACCACATTGGCCACCTGGTCCTCCGAACGAGAAAGACACTCCACTAGATCTGCTATAACCCCAATATGTAACCTTAAAGCAATCATAGACATCAGCATAACTTCTTAGCTTTTTATCTTCAACATAAACTCTTCTGTAGTTAGCGTCTATAATCAAGACATTTTTAAAATGTGCCGTCTTTAAAAAATCTGCAACTGGAAAATACCCATTTCCCATCGGAGGACTTATTTTATCGGTGGACATAAATGTATTCCCTCCATATCTCACCAAAGAAGCTCCTTTGTTTAACTCTGTAAACAACTCTTTGGGCCAGTAACCAATTACTTCATTACCTAGTTTAAGTCCCCAATTTCCAGTGGAGCGATCCTATTTAAAAAATCATCCCAAAAGTCAAAACAACTGTGTAATAGTATGATAAAAGGAATGAAAACAAACTTACCTGAAATATTTGCAGTGTAAAATAAACGCTTGTTTTTCCATAGACAGATGATCCCGCAAACTGATTTCCGATTCTAGGATTTCGACTTAAAACAACAAAACCAGGACACTGTGTGTTGTAGCACCCAGTTTTACCATAGCCATCTCCCTTAAATAGAAAAAAAAAACATTCATAATACTACTTGATACGTGAATAAAATAGTAAAGACAATCTAGTAGTCTTCTTATTTATTTCTATACAGGCTAACTATTATGATCATATATGAATAACAACAACTATAATTTACTCACAGTCCAGTATATTGTAAATCGTGTGACACTGTCACCATACAATCTTGGATGTACCTAAAAGGTAAATATATATAATTAGATATGCATGGAAATTTTGTTTTCACATAGTTATTTTATGATGTATAGAAATAATAAATTTATTTACCGCCCAACCAGCGTGTATACTGTTTAGTTGACCTGAAGATCCATTTTCTAACCAGATTTGACTTTTACTATATTGGTTATCTTCCAAATTTAAAGAGTGAACACTTATTTCAGCTTCAGCTCCTCGATAGATACTTCCATCTAACATGGTCTCAATCGTTGCAAACTTTTAAAGAAAAACATATGTTAGTCATTAGATAAATATATTATTTGAATGTATTAACAACTAAATGAGAAATTGTTAAGATTGCAATTGAAGTGGACGATATACATGTTGACCCAAATGCTCGGCTGTGTTTAAATGAAAGCTCTCGGACCCATTTCGTTGTCTTAAGATTGCAACTGTTCCCTTTGGACATTGTTCTTTTGTTTCATAGTTGTCGCTTCTTTCAAGATTCTCATATGAGCTGAATGTTTCCTATGTAGTATCGCCCAAAAAAAACATTCTAAACATTGATGTTTCTCAAAGTTCTAGAAATCAAAGTGTTTTTAAAAAAATATTAATAAATCAAAGTTTTCTCTCAGAATATTTTAAAACTTTTTGTATGAAAGCGGATCCAGACTTTTACATCTGAATCTTAAATTTTTTGATATTCTAGTTCTTAAATAGAACAAAAATTGTATCTCACGTATATGTATTATAAAAAAATTTATCATCCCACCTGAATCTTGTGATTTTTCAACAATGGATGTTGGAAAGCGGGTTGTTTGTATATCTCAACACAATCAAAATCCTGCAAAACACACAACAAAGAGAAGTTCTATAATTAAAAATGGAATTGAGGATACAACAAACAAAGAGAAGTTGGACTCTCACAGCAATACTTCCTTCTGCACCTTGAGTAAACAGCAGATAAGCACATAGACATAAAGCTAGACGCAATGCCATTGATAAATTCTCCTTATTTCTCTCAAATAATATCTACGTTACTTTTCAGTGTATATATAAGCCAACTAAGGTCAACATTCAAACACAGCAATTAATTCAACTTTATATTATTACCAAACATTGATATGCGTTTTTGGTCAGTATCTTTAGTTACCAATTTTGCTAGTTTGTTAAATAATTGGTGAAGAAATAAAATATAAACTATGTATTGTAATTTTAAATAAAAGTATCTTATAGAATTAACTAAAACAATATATATAAGCCATTATAAAAAATTTATGCATTTAATTTTCATGATATTTTTTTAAAATGATAAATATATTCACCAACCAATATATATTACATAGATATATACATATAAACTAAAATCTGTACTTTTATAATATACAAAATAAATTTATATGATGACATACACCAACAAACCACAGATTATGTGACCATACCATAACATATGAAACTATCTTTGATATCTTATATTAGTATTTAATTAGATATAGGAGTGAAAAGATTTATGTGAATGATGAAACATATATGAAATTTGTCTTCTTGAAAAAGCATAGACGTATTCCTTTTTATGTCTGGGCACACAGATCGGATTTCTTGAGTTTTGAAGGTATTTGTGCTTTGATTTGAATGATACAGATATTTAATTTTTCGATTTGTTTTGCTTCAAAAAAATACAAATATTCGGAAAATAAATAGATATTTGCGGATATTTATGAATCTTTACGGATATCTCATATGTTTTGATTAATACAAATAGTCTTAAAAATTTGATATAAATTTGTTTTGTAAAAAATATTTTTGCATGATATATAAGATAAAACTAAAATAAGTAGTGAATCTACATTTTTGTAAACTTTTTAAACTTAGTTAATAATTACAATAACACAAAACTTAAGAAAAAGTTATAATTGTCATACATTGTTTTATTTATTTTATGAAATATTTTTATATAAATAATAATGTGAATACAATTTGTCAAATTATATGTTAAGAATAATAATTGTATAATTTTATACATTTTAAATTTGAAATATAATCAAGATATACATATATTTATATATTGACGGAACGGATGGAATATCCGCTTTCCAAAATTTTCATATTTGTGATTTTTCTTTGATTTTAACGGATATTGATTTTTAGTATTTGCTTTGATTCGAAAGTTTACAGATATCCAGAATTTTCGAATCTAATCTAAACTGATAACGAATTGAATCAAATTTAACGGATAACGAATTGAATAAAATTTAACGGATAAAATGCCCAACTCTAAAATTCTTCTTTCAATTTTAAAAACTTCATATTTTTAGTATAAAATGTTTGATATCAATTAATATTTGTTGAAAGCTTTCATCTACAATATAAGCTTGTCATTTTGTTGAAAAGGCTTAGACTTCAATTATTTACTATAGCTGAAATATGTGTCCTTTTTTATTTGAACAAAGCAATATGTGTCCTTGTGTTATATATTTACAAATTTGCAAATAATACAATAACATTTGTTTTGTTATTTGGTTAGTAATGATTTTCAATGTTTAATAACTACACAAATTTTTTGTTAAAATTAAAAATAATAATTGAATGAACTTATTATTTATATTTAAAAAAGCTTACATAGTTTTTTCTTTTTGAAACTGGCTTACTTTAATTAAAATGTAAAAGAAAGAAAATGTTTACAAAAGCATCAAAAAAGTTTACATAGTTTAGTTGGTACATATATACATAGAATTCATCAAACACCACATTTGCCACCTGGTCCTCCAAACGAGAAAGCATCTCCACTAGAACTGCTATAACCCCAGTATGTAACCTCAAAGCAATAATAGACATCAGCATAAAGGCCTAGTTTTTTATATTGAATATAAACTCTGTTGTAGCTGGAGTCTATAATCAAAACATTTTTAAAGTGTGCCGTCTTTAAAAAATCTGCGACTGGAAAATGCCCGTTTCCCATTGGAGGACTCATTTCATCGGTGGACATAAATGTATTTCCTCCATATCTCACCAGAGAAGCTCCTATGTTTAATTCTGTAAACAGCTCTTTGGGCCAGTAACCAATAACTTCATTACCTAGTTTAAGTCCCCAATTTCCACTGAGACATCCTATTACATATGAAACCACAACAACTATTTCAAAAAGCATCCCAATAGTCAAAACAAATCGTACTATTGTATGATATAATTTATTCACCAAATTTGTTTATATACTTCTCCACTTTCTGAATAATTGTCATTTTAACTATTTTTTCTTGTTTCACAAAGAGCGTCATTCTACAATATCAATGCATTTTTTACTAATTTTCAGTTCAAAATTAAATTAAAAATGCATTGATTTTATAGATAAATTTATTTATCTAAAATATTATTCGTCAATAAGGTGTAATTAATACTCCCTCCGTTTTCGAATAAGTGTCGCTCTGACACTTTTCACACAAATTAAGAAAGTTGTTGAAATATATGCAAATTGTTATTAATTATACTTCTTTGACCAATAGTATTTTAGATAAATAAAATTCTTTATAAAATCAATGCAGTTTGCAATTAATTTTCGGCTGAAATTAAGAATAAATTTGCATTGGAATTGTAAAATGACACTCTTTGTTGAACAAAGAAAAGCAGCTAGAATGACACTTATTTGAAAACACATGGAGTAACAATCTACATATATTTCAGCGACTTTATTAATCTGTGTGAAAAATGTCAGAGTGACATTTATTTAAAAACAGAGGGAGTAGAAAATATATAAAAACTTAATTTAAAAGCCAGTTTAACATCCTTGGACCTTAGTAACGAAGATAAACTTACCTGAAATATTTGCAGTGTAAGATAAAAGACTGTTTTTCCATAGATAGATGACTTCGCGAACTGATTTCCTATTCTAGGATTTCGACTTAAAACAACAAAACCAGGACACTGTGTGTTATAGCACCCAGTTTTACCATAGCCATCTCCCTAAAATGAAAATAAAAACATTTATAATACTATTGATACATGAATAAAATAGTAAACACAATCATAGTCGTCTTATTTTAATTCTACGTAGGCTAATTATTATTCATATTTGAATACCAGTAACTATAATTTACTCACAGTCCAATATATTGTAAATCGTGTGACATTGTCACCATATAATCTTGGATGCACCTACGAAAATAAACATATAATTAGATATGCATGGCAGTTTGAAATTTTAGAAATTTCCTAAGAAAATATTTATTATTTCTAGCTTACTCTCATATAGTTATTTTATGGTATATAAAATTAATAAGTTTACTTACTGCCCAACCAGCTTGTATACTATTGAGTTGACCTAGAGGTCCATTCTCTAACCAGATTTGACTTTTACTATATTGGTTATCTTGCAAATTTAAAGAATGAATACTTATTTCAGCTTCAGCTCCTCGGTAGATACTTCCATCTATTATGGTCTCAATTGTTGCAAACTGTAAGAAAAAACATGTGTAAATAGGACTTGTGTGATTCTTTTCAGAAGCAATTACGAAGTGGAAGATATACATGTTGACCGAAATGCTCGGCTGTGTTCAAATGAAAGCTCTCGGATCCATTTCGCTGTTTTAAGATTGCAACTGTTCCCTTCGGACATTGCTCTTTCGTTTCATTGTTGTCACTTCTTTCAAGATCCTCATATGAGCTGAATGTTTCCTATATATAGATAGTATCGCAAAAAAAAAGGATATAAAAACATTTGATGTTTCTCAAAGTTCTATAAATCAAAGTACTTTCTGTAAGGACTTTAAACTTTTTGTAAAAGCGGATACAAACTTTTAAATATGAATCTTAAAACTTTGATATTCTATTTTTAACTTTAACAAGTTTTGTATATGGATCATGCATAATCTACTATCCCACCTGAACCTTGTGCAGGATTTCTCAACAATGGATGTTGGAAAGCCGGTTGTTTGTATATCTCAACACAATCAAAATCCTGCAAGACACACATTGAAGAGAAGTTCTAAAATTAAGAAACGGAATTGTGGGTAGAAAAAACAAAAAGAAGTTGGACTCTCACATCAATACTTCCTTCTGCACCTCGAGTAAACAGCAGATAGACGCATAGACATAAAGCTAGATGCAATGCCATTGATATATTCTCCTTGATTTCTGTCAAATTTCATCTACGTTACTTTCCAGTGTATATACAAGCCAACTGAGGTCAACATTCAAACACTGCAGTTCATTCATGTCTTTAAAATCTTACCAAAAAATGATATTCGTTTTTTCGTCAGTATCTTCATTACCAAATTAATAGTAAATAACTAAAGACCAATTTTGCTGATATGTTAATTAATCATCTAGAAATAGTCAACACACCTAAAACAATATATATATATATATATA
>OVBX01000645.1:0-20185 GCA_900406325.1 Erucastrum elatum
TTTCCATCCAAGTCGGAGCGTTTCAGGATTCGCAACGCCGAGGTACACAGACAAGTAGTGATCTTTAACGTTTCTTCCTTTGGGAAAAACTTGAACACACCTTAAAAAGAAAGACATAGATTAACTAAAAGTTTTGATAATAATTAATAACAGTTATTTTGTTGAATGAGATTTTAAAAAATTCAAATCACATAGACATATTCGTTACCATTCGCAGCCGCCACTTAAGAATATAGGAGATCGTATCACATCGACTTTCTCCCAGAAGTTATCTATCTCAAACGAGAAACTCGTCTGCTGCTTTTGATTATCCATTATGTAGACCATTATGTATTGCTTAGGGTTTCGAGCAAAAGAGAGTTTATCTGTTAGTTTTTGCACGGGTAAGTTTTTATAGTATTTATATTATAGAGTTTTACAAAATCATAATCGAACCAAAATAAAGAAACTATCCTTTTTTAACGACAACATAACTAAAGAAATTATCCTTTTTTGTAAAAAAATTTAGGAAATTATCCTTTCTTTTTTCTGCGGCATTTTACTTCTTTTTCAGCAGTTTACATATGTTTACCCTTATATAATATTCTGCTCATAATAATATACAGTTTTGCAGTCATCAGACGGTACCTTGTTGAATTACTTGTGCAATATTTTAAATATTTACCTGTGATAAAATTTCTCAAAAAAAAAGAAGAAGAAGAATATAGACTTGCCAAATTAACATAAAAAATGATGTGTATACATGCAGCCCGCCGGGCGTGTTCCAGATGGATTAGATGCCTTTGATCAAACATTATCATAAAATTAAATAATGATTGATCATGAAAATAGATAAGATATTTTGAGCTATAAAATGCATGCAAAAGAAAAGGTTATATAGCCTTTATAAAGTAAAAAAAAATATATCTTATGGTTATGGACAATTATGAACTGTATTACATAAAAATCCAAAAAGAAAATATAATAAGGGTTCTCTCTCTCTTTCCGAAGGGGCATTTTAAAAAATAGTTGTTTCTCTGCATTAAAATCTCTGATAAAGCTCTCTCAGTGTGCTCTCTCTCTACGCGGAGTCTCTGAAGTCTCTCTCTGGTATATTCCTACTCGAAATAGTTTACGGTTCGATTTGGTCTCTCTCTCTCTCTGCTGTTCGTGTTTTTTTTTCAAATCTGAAGTTGAAAACTCGATTTTGGTTAACCAGTGGCGATCGGAGATAGCGTTTACTCTCTCGTTCGCCATCAATGTACGTGGATATCCGCGTCTTCATCGTTTGATTTAAATGCGATGTGTTTGACTTATCTCTCTCTCTCTCTCTCTTTTCGTTGCAGATAGACGGTTATAAAAACAAAGGATAAATGATGCAGTCGTCAACGTATGCAGCAGCAGTTAAAGGAAACGCCGCGTTTGCGTTTCAGAGACGTAGTACCTTCTCTAACCTCCTCGTCAACAGATCGGCGACTACTACTGCTACCGGAATTCGCTTCTCCACCGGCGCTACCTCGAAAGCCATCATGGGAGCTAACAAAAGAGAACCAATATAATGCGTTAAAAAGAATCACTTAATAACTTGGAGCTTTCCTATGGTATTTTTCAAGTGCTAAGTCACATTGTGTCTTGTTCCATGATACTTGTTTCCAGAATTACCTAATCCTACAATAAGCGTGTACTCTACTTTGAACCTGTCACTCTCGCTCTAAGTAGATGAACAAACCCTAAACCTCGGTTTCCGAAAAGCGGGCTTGTTGACAGGAAACTGGTAAAAAACGCAGCTTGGTGTATACGCTGAGCAGAACATCGAGCTGTTGAGTTGAAATAAATCGAATCAGTTATCGTTCTTAGTTCTTACTATTCTATGCTAAAAAATCACGACAGTTTATGTGCAAAAAATTAACCTTTAGTGAGTAAATGTCAAGATCGTCATGGTTTAATCGAACACATTACAGAGAAGACATAGCACGTTTTCATGAAAGTCGAAATCGTAGAATAAGCGAGAATCAAGGATTAATGAAACCTTGTTTTTTTTAATGAAACCCTTTAACAGAGAAACAACGCAAAAAAAAAAAAAATGCTTAAGATTACTTAATAGTTTCTCAGTGTAAGAAGACATAAGTCGCTAACCTCTTCTTCGGGAGTTTTCGAATGTGTCAGGCTTTTATAAGATGAAAATGAAGAGATTTTTCTTTCGTATGAGACAGACGAAGATGTTAGAAATGGTCGGGTTATAAGTGATTAGGCCTTCTAATCGTAGCCCACAATAATGTAATAGCCCAAACTAATATGATAAATGGCCTTTTCTATACGGCACGTGAGTAGTAGTAGTAGTCTTCTCTTATCAGGTGCGGCCAGCGTCATCCAAAATCTAATCCAGACCAGAAAATCCACTCTTGCCAAATAGTCTACTGCGGCATTTTTACTTCTTTTCTTTTAGCGTTTTCACATTTTTTTTACCCCATTTACTACTCTGGTAATAATATAAATTTTTGCCCCAATCATATTCTCCATGCAGCAGAGCAGACTGTGGTCCAGATGGGAAGGAACCTTTGGTCAAGGATGATAAGATCAGTTAATAAATGATGAGCATGAAAATAAATAGATATTCTGATTTATATGGTAAAACAAAAGGTTATTACAGTTTGTATTTTACAATTCAGAATTTTCGTACCGGCTAATAATACATCAAGATGCATCATCACATTCTGTAAATAACGAAGAAAAAAAAAGAGTATATTTCTTGGTTATGGATAAATATGAATTATTACATAAAAAATCCAAACTATTTTAATAGTACATGGAAATGGTATATTTTGCTGAAAACGACAATAAGCACTGAAGTGGGTTCTTTCTCTGCATCAAAATATCTGATAAAAAAACAGCTCTCTCAGAAGAGTATATCATCTCCAATCCATCTCTCTCTCTCCGCGGAGTCTCCGAAGTCTATCTGGTAACTTCCTACTCGAAATCGTTTGTCTTTCGCTTTGGTATCTCTCTCTGATGTTCGTTTTCTCAAATCTGAAGTTGAAAACTCGATTTTGGTTAACCAGTCGCGATCGGAGAGAGCGTTTACTCAAATGTATTTAATTTCGCAATTACGTGGATATCGCGCTTTCATCGTTTTGATTTTAATGCGATCTGTACTCTCGATGTGTTTGACTTATCTCTCTCACTCTTTTTCTCGCAGGTTATAAAAAAAAGCTAAGATTAAAAAAGAAAAATGCAGTCGTCAACAACGTATGCAGCAGGAGTTAAAGGAAACGCAGCGTTTGCGTTTCAGAGACGTAGTAACTTCTCTAACCTCCTCGTCAGCAGATCGGCGACTGCTACTACTAACGGAATTCGATTCTCCACCGGCTCTACTACCTCGAAAGCCATCATGGGAGCTAAACTTGCTCGCGCTGAAAACGCCATCCACGGTCTCTCCTCCTCGGTCAAAGCTCGATCCGTCAGAGCACAAGCCTCCTCTGGTTCGTCTTGCTAAGATTATGCTACATGTTATAGTTTGGGAATCAACTTCTTCTCTAAGTTGCTATGTTTAAGTTGACTTTTGGAGGTGATCAATCATCTGATGATATATTGAATTGTAGGTGGAGATGAGGAAGAAGCTATACCTTTGAGATCTCAACAAGGGAATAGCTCAGGGACGGTTTTACCCTTTGTTGGTGTTGCTTGTCTTGGTGCTGTATTGTTTGGTTATCATCTCGGGTATGTATATGATCATATGAGTTAACTCTAACATTTGAAATGTTTATAGAGATATATAGATGGTGATGATGATCAAATGCACCTTTGGATTGAAATGAATCAGGGTAGTTAACGGTGCGCTTGAGTATCTTGCTAAGGATCTTGGTATCGCTGATAATGCTGTTTTGCAAGGCAAGTGTTGTCTTCTCTTATGAGAGCAATCAACTGAAATGTAGCATAGCTTATATAATTGGTTGCTTGCTGAGCAGGGTGGATTGTTAGCGCGTTGCTTGCTGGTGCAACGGTCGGTTCTTTCACCGGTGGTGCATTAGCTGACAAATTCGGACGGACTAGAACGTTTCAATTGGATGCTATCCCGCTTGCCGTTGGAGCTTTCTTATGGTATATTCTTTTTCAAGTGCTAAGTCATAGCCTTTTGGTGGAAAGTGTTTATTATTAACGAAGTTGTTATGCTTTGATACATAGTGCAACAGCGCAGAGTGTGCAGACAATGATTGTGGGACGTCTTCTTGCAGGGATTGGAATCGGTATCTCATCAGCCATTGTACCACTTTACATATCCGAGGTTGTTTTTTTTGACTCTTGAGTTTCCTAAATTTTTTTTAGTTTGTCATGTTAGACATTTTTTTGTATTTGTTATGTTGCTGAAGCGTGTGGTTATTGGTGTCAGATATCACCAACTGAGATCCGTGGAGCACTCGGATCTGTGAACCAGTTGTTCATATGTATAGGAATACTTGCTGCCTTGATAGCTGGTTTACCCCTTGCAGCAAACCCTCTTTGGTATGTGAATCCCTTTTTACTCATTTGAACACCATATATATTTGCTGGGTCACATATATTGTTTATGTAACTTCTGATCTTATGATTTTCTAGGTGGAGGACGATGTTTGGTGTTGCAGTTATCCCTTCCGTTTTATTAGCCATAGGAATGGGTTTTTCCCCAGAAAGCCCAAGGTGGCTCGTTCAGGTACTCTCCTCCTGCAACGCAACCATACGACTTAACTGAGAACATTTTTTTGACTAATCAGGGAAATCAATTTTTCAGCAAGGAAAACTTACTCAAGCCGAAAAGGCTATCAAAACTCTTTATGGTAAAGAGAAAGTGGTTGAACTTGTGCGTGACTTATCAACCTCTGGGCAAGGTACTTCTGAGCCAGAGGCAGGATGGTTTGATCTATTCAGCAGCCGCTACTGGAAAGGTATTGCAAAACTTGCTGGAGATTCATTGTTTTTCTTCTAATAAAAAGATACGGATTGGTCTTATTTACGTAGTTTCTTTCAACTTCTTGTTTTTGTAGTTGTAAGCGTAGGTGCGGCGCTCTTCTTGTTTCAACAGTTAGCCGGGATAAATGCAGTTGTATACTACTCTACATCTGTGTTCCGCAGCGCCGGAATACAATCTGATGTTGCAGCCAGTGCTCTTGTTGGAGCATCAAACGTGTTTGGTTTGTTCTCTTTCTCTGTTCCTACTGAGTTCCAACAAGTGACCTGATAAGAATCATGTCGCAGGAACTGCTGTTGCTTCGTCGTTGATGGACAAAATGGGAAGGAAAAGTCTTCTACTTACTAGCTTTGGTGGAATGGTACATATTACAAATCTCAACATGCATTGCTATTCTTGTGCTTAATGAGGGTTAACATAATAAACTTTTTGGTTTCTATATGGGAAAGGCGTTGTCTATGCTGTTGCTTTCTGTGTCCTTCACATGGAAAGCTCTAGCTGCATATTCTGGCACTCTCGCTGTTGTTGGAACTGTTCTGTAAGTTAATCAATCTTGTATGTTCTCTGACACTCTAGAGTCTCCCTGTTTCAGACTTGACTAACTCTTATTATGATTGTTTGTTGAACCAGATATGTCCTGTCCTTCTCACTTGGTGCTGGCCCGGTACCAGCTCTTCTTCTTCCGGAGATATTTGCATCCCGGATCAGAGCGAAAGCCGTGGCTCTTTCTCTCGGCATGCACTGGGTATATATATACATATTTAAAGTTCTATGATTCAGAACAGAGTTCCTTCTCTGCGTTTCTAATCGTCTTTTTCTCTCTTTTGTTCCCGACAGATCTCAAACTTTGTGATTGGACTCTACTTCTTAAGCGTTGTGACTAAGTTCGGAATCAGCAGTGTGTACTTGGGTTTCGCAGGAGTGTGTGTGCTTGCCGTCATGTACATTGCCGGAAACGTGGTGGAGACTAAGGGACGATCACTTGAGGAAATAGAGCTTGCTCTTACCTCCGGAGCTTAAAACTAAAAAAAAAAAAAAAAAAAAAAAAAAANTCTTTAATGTTATTAGTCTCTCTCCCTCTCTCTCGTTCTACTCTATTGCTCTGTAATAACTTGTACAATGGACTAAGTAATCAATCAAATAAGGAGAATCGATTCATTCACTACATGTTAGCTTTCTTGCCACCAAATAATGTTCTTATCAAATTAATAGTTTAAACGCTTTCACGCTTGATTAAGTTACAAGTAAAATTCCCCAGCTTGGTCTTTTTTAAAATTTGTGCCCTGACTAAGCAAAGTTAAAATCCAAAACAACAACTAATCGTAATTGACTATATCGCCTAAACTAAAAGAGAGAGGGAGAGAGTTCTGGCAGTGACATTAATTACCCCACCTAAAATTAGGCATGAAATCTTGCTCCTCGGTTTCGTAGGTCTGCACAATCTACACCGAACACTTTGCACATTCTTCCTACTCTCTTTTTTTCTAATACCATTTCATTTTGGGAATTTAAATCGTTTCATCACCTTTACTTGGGCTGCAATCTATTGTTCCTCTTAACATCTAAAACCTAAGTTTCGTATTAAACAAAGACATGATTGTTGTTAAGTAAATGCTTAATGTAGAAAAGTCTTAAGGTGAAGTCTTTATTCCATACTCAACCCTGTTAATGTCCTCCTTTGACTTCGTCTAATACACTCGAATACATTGTGTTATTGTTTTACAACTTGTAGTAACACATTTTAAATATATAACTGTTGCAAAATCCTTAACGATCACAACCCACCTTTCTCTCCCTCTCCCCACCATGGGCATTGTTGATCAAAATAGCAAGAAAGAAGAAGAACATTTGCTGATCTCATCAAAGCCCTTGAGGTTGATTCTCTTACAAAATGGGAATCATGTCTTACGCTCACTCTTTTTTATCATCGGTTTCTCAATTGGTCTCTTCCTTTGTCTACAACTAAAAGCCTTCCACATGTCATCCACAAAGACACACCAAACCTTACGGTCCACATTACTATTCAACCACTCAACAACGACGGAGATCAAACAAGATCAGTCACAAACTCAAGTACTTCAACACAACATGACTGATCAAGAGCTCTTCTCCAAGATCTCGTCATTATCATCACCATCATCATTGTCATCATCATGGTTTTGGAGGAGAAATAACAAGGATGAGAAGATGGTTGTGAAAGTGGCTTTCATGTTTTTAACGGGTGGCGGACTCCCACTGGCTGATTTATGGGATAAGTTCTTTGAAGGACATGAAAGGTTTTATTCAATATATGTTCATACTAATCCGTCTTTTCAAGAACATTACCCTGAAACATCCGTTTTCTACTCAAGAAGAATCCCAAGCCAGGTGATAAAATTTACAACTTCTTAGCCTCTTTTATTAGTTACGCCTATATACTTTGCCATGTATGATTAGTACATCTACACGTACATAATCAGCAACTATATCATTACTCTACCAAAGGTTACATATATCTCCTGGATTTGACACGATGGGGTTTTCACGTAGCATGTGTATAGATCTTGATTTGCAACCCTTGCATGAACCCATCACTGGCTTTAGGGATCTTTACAGATTTGAATAATTGATAAACATTTAAGAAATCGTGTACAATTTAATTAATATTGACCCTAAAACCTTGAACCGTATAGATACTTTGTGGTGATAATTTAAATAATAATTAACCTTGATTTAATGGTGGTTCTTGAAAAAAATTGTGAAACAGGCAGTGTATTGGGGAACATCAACAATGGTAGACGCAGAGAGAAGACTCTTAGCCAACGCTCTACTCGACGAATCGAACCAAAGATTCGTCCTCTTATCCGATTCTTGCATCCCACTCTTCAACTTCACAACCATCTACGATTACTTAACCGGCACTAATCTCAGCTACATCGGCTCATTCGACGATCCAAGAACGCCTGGTCGAGGCCGTTACAACCCAAAAATGTATCCACAAATCAATATCACACATTGGCGGAAAGGATCACAATGGTTTGAAACAACACGCGAGCTTGCTCTTCATATAATCGAAGACACGTTTTATTACAAGATATTCGATCAATATTGCAAACCTCCTTGTTACATGGACGAGCATTATATCCCGACACTCGTTCACATGTTGTATGGAGAGATGAGTTCAAACCGGAGCTTGACTTGGGTTGATTGGTCCAGAGCCGGTCCACATCCTGCCCGGTTCATTTGGCCTGATGTGACCGACGAGTTTCTTAACCGTATCCGGTTTACAGATGAATGTCCGTATTATGGTCGTCGTGATGGTGGGAATATTACAAGTTCGAAATGTGTTTTATTTGCGAGAAAATTCACAGAAGAGACTTTGGAACCTTTGTTGAGAATCTCGCCTCTAGTTCTTGGGTTTGGTCCGTAAATTTTACTACACTTGATATGGCAATAATGTTGAAAGAGCACCAGCATCAGGCTTCTATTTATTTATATTTAAACCAATCGATCCCTTTACTTTTCAGAAGTTTATGAAAATGTACCCTAACTTTTGGTTGTTTAAAAGATTTGTCTTATGCGTTATATTCTTTGTCCTAACGGCATCTCCAACCACATTCTATTTTCCACTCTAAAATAGAGTTTAGAGTAAAAATGCTTCAATAATACTCTATTTTTCATTTTATTATAGTGTGAAAAATAGATTTACTCTATATATATAGTGTGTAAACCATTGAAAATGGTCTAATAAAAGAAAAATAGCGTTGCGCGCCTTTACAGTAGGACTTTCCACTCAAGTATAAAACCCTTGACAAGCTGTCAAAATAATTTTAAAAGATGATGGAGACATTACTTTGTAGTCACCAAAAAGATGGTAAGTAGTGGGAGACTAAATGAATCGGAACCAGACACAAAGACAGACAGGAGAACAAAAAAAAAATGTAAATGAACATGACAGAAATGGAGGAAACTAGTGAATCAAAAATCATCATGACATTCCACAAGTTACACTTTACATAATCTTTGACGCACCATCCATACCGAAGAACTCACATTGTACAAATATAAAACCAAGATAACTAGTGTTGAGTTCTATAATATAGAAGAAGGAGTTGTACTCACTACTCAGAACTCGTACCAGTTTCAGTGAGTGTATTCAGTGCTTAGCTAAATATGTAGCGGATATATTACAATGTTATTTTCTTGGTTAAGATAAGATGTCTAATATATAGGTACGTACATTTTAAGTTCCGACAAACCCAATTCCACATATAATAAATGCAAGAGCCTGCATGGATAGATAAATGTATAGCAATGTATTCCCAAATGCAAAGTCGTAGCAAGCACAACACAGTATGTATACCCCCACCATAATCTCTTTTGAGTTTACTCTGCAAACAAAACCAATATTTTGTTTAACGAGTTAATATCCTTTTACATTTTCAGTGACAGTATTTACCTTTGGCTTTGATATTATAATTACCTCTCAAGAATCCCGTTGCGAGGTTTTTTAACTTGTGGAAGTAACTTAGTTTCAAGAGCATCTCCTAATTTCTCGGTGACGACCCATTCGTTTACTCTTCCTCCTTCGAGTAATCCGATGAAAGTTCCCTTAGTCCTATGCATAGCCATTACATTCTCGAACAAGACCCAGAAAACAACGAGGTAGAATGATCTACACAGAATAATTCAGTATCAATAGTACAATGTATGTAACTTGAACAAGTAACATGTTGAGCGATTATATAAAAGGAGCATGCACTAACCTTGGTGTGGCAATGGCATTGAAGAGAGTAATCATAAAAGGCAGGTAGATAGTTGACCAAGTGGGAATGTTGACTTCGTTGAAGAATACGCTCGTAGGAAGAATGACGCAATAGAAAAAGAACGTGAAGAAATGGACTATGATCTTCCGTACAAAGAAGAAGCTGTAGATCACATACAGTTTCTTCCAGATATCTACTCTCTGTTCACATTAGCAAATCACATGCATTACCAAAACATTATTTTAATTTGTTTAACGATCAAACGATAGTATAAACTGAAACTGGCATCATGCATTAATTCCTCATGTTGGGTGTTTGTATCTCATAAAAATATATTATTCTTTACCATAACTAAAAGATGATTGGCACCAGAACTTTGGGCACGTCTTTATCTCAAAATGAAATAAATCAAGTTAGGAGATGTACCTTATTGTGAATAATTTCCATAGTCATTTTCCTGAAGAGATTAGCTGGACCGCATGACCATCGATGTTGCTGGAATCTGAAAGCCTTAAACTGGCTTGGTAGCTCACTTTTCACCTACAATAACCACTATCCTGTTATAAAAAGCTTTATTTATCTGACCAGGTCTGTATTTGACATCCACACGTATTTAAATATTATATCATATGGCAACGGAATATGCACGTTATCATACTGTTCAACTTTACATAAAGTATGTGCAAAGCAAACAACACATGTGACGAATATCAATATTATGATTAGGACTGCATATACGAGCTAAGATTTATTCTTTTAATTAGGTTTGGACACAATCCTTAATTAACTGTAGTCCAACAAAAATTAAAAACATTGAAATCTACCGTTATGTCGTAGACGAAGACAAACTTCCAGCCGTGTAAACCAACACGAACAGCCAAGTCCATATCCTCTACAGTGGTCCTATCTTTCCAACCTCCAGCTTCTTCCATGGCCGCTAATCTCCAAACACCCGCAGTCCCTGCAAAACTCCAGTTATACTATTTATATATTAAGTTGGTTTTTGAGTTATATAACTACTTAATTAGTTTTTGAGTTATATCATATTTTCAAAAATTGGATTTTAATTTTATCCAATAAATTTAAACATAATACATTTATACCGTAAAGTTTGGCTTGTTTTAGTGACAGCAAATAAGAATAGAAAATATTTTAGATTCAAAAAAAAACGACCAGAGGATAAAGTATTTAAATAAATGATGATAGTGATGTTACCATTGAAACCAAAGAAGGCATGTCGAGTGGAACCGGATTCTTGCTCGGCCATGAAATGGTAATTGAGGGACATCTCCTGCATCCTAGTCATCAAGCACTTGTTTGCATTCACTGCACCAGTGACTCGTTTCATTAACAACATATATGAGAATAATTGTACACTTAATTTATCTCAAAACCAATTTACAGTAATTTTTATTAAAAAACAGTTGTTTATGTTAATAGTCAAAAATGGTTTTACCAAATTTCCATCGAGCTTGAACAAGAGCAACCTCTGGATTGTGGATGAGAAACGGGACAGTGCGTTGTAGGTAATCAGGCTCTGGCTGGAAATCAGCATCGAAGATGGCAATGTAATTGCACTGTTTGACGTAGCTATGCCTCATACCTTGTTTAAGAGCTCCAGCTTTGTATCCGCTTCTATTGTCCCTCCTCTCACATTTTATGTTTATTCCTTTGCTTGCCCACTTTGCACACTCCATGCTCACCATTTCCTTTGATCAAGACATTAAATATTTGGAATATTCATAACCAAATCATTGTGTTTATGAAAAAAACACACTAACATTTTTAAGTCTAAGAAATGTTATTTGTCAGCCAGTAAAAGCCAAAACGAAACAGAAACGAAAAGAACCTTTTTGTTATGTGTCTTTATGATAAATTAATAATATAAAAAGACTTAAATGATTGCTTATTTTTAATGTGAACACAAATGATGGTGGGAACCAATCAGTTTTATGTACCATGATGGTGGGATCAGTGGAATCATCTAAAACTTGAACGATTAGTCGATCCAATGGCCATATGAGTCTGCAAGCAGCACCTATGGATAATTGAAAAACCTGTGGAAACGAAGTTTAATGGCTGCATCATCATCATAACTGAATAGTTGACCAGTTTATAAAACTATAAATTAAAGTACCTCTCTTTCGTTGTACATTGGGATTTGGACAAGAACCGTCGGAAAGTTTTGACCTCCTTGCTCAATGTCCTCTTGCATTGCCTCCCATTTGTAGATCTTCTCAGGTTTGCGTTTAAACAGCTTGACGTAAACTACTACAATGTTCATATAAACACTTTCTACGAAAACTAACAAGGAGATAACCAAACATATAGCCACCAAACATTTGAAGGCTGGAACTATAAGTAGACTCCTAGTTTGTCTCAAGTACCACATATTTTTCATGCTTGGATATACTCTTCATACAGTTATATATGCTTCAAGCGTTTCGAAGGTTGCAGCTGCATCTTCCTAAGTACTCTCCTTCCATGTAACTTAAAGCAAAAGAAATACAAATATTTTTCTTCTCAGTAACAAGATATGGGAGTGATATAGAATTGTGGAGGAAGAGGATATGATTAAGGAATGGGTTTTATCTTGTCTATATAAGGAATGGCTGACTTAGGGAGATTCTCTTTTTTTTTTTGGGAGGTTGAGTTAATTAATTTATCTTTTGGTTAAGAACTTTGTTTTTATTGGTATCCGTCGTCGTTTTACCGGATTACGTGGACCCGAGAGTGAGCATCACCCTAGCTAGTGGGAACAACAAAATGGGAAAAGGACCAAACAAAAGTTTTCACTCGGTCTCGCTTTTTTAATTCATACTGTAATCACGTGGTGGTTTTACGCATGTAACGGTACAATGCCGTCACGCAGTTGGAAGACAATTTTATCTAACATTCTTCATAAACTTTTTTTTGAAACACTTTTTTTTTGTGAAACAAACATTCTTCATGAACATATTAAATGTAAAACATGTATAACCTGTGAGAAAAAAATGTTTCATTGGAAGATTTGAAATAGACCGCAAGGATCTGATATTTATCCCTGTTATCTCCAATAAAAAAAAATGTTTCAGTTGAATATACAAATACATTGCATTATCACGGATGAAGCTCTTACGACTCATGCTAACCCCTAACCATAACCTTGATAAAATCAAACTGAATTAAAACGACCGCAGTAAAATAAGCAATAACGTAATTTTGAGAACAACGACAGTTAATGATATGTCTCTGTAATTATAGGTAAGGGAACCGAAGACTCTCGTACGTGGGAAAAAGTCATTTACTGTATTTATTAATGACCGGAAACATGTTTTCTTTTTTCTTAATGACTCCATCAGCGACTTGACTGATTTGAGAGATCATCTTTCAGCGGGTGTGTACATACAATACATATTTGCCAAAATGCATTGAATGATTTGTAACGTCTCGTTGTTATACCGTTTTTGATTAGTATTATTATTATTTTTTTAAAGTTTTTGATTAGTATTATTTTTTTACGTTTTTGGATTTGTTGACTGTAAAATTAGTAACATGAAATATATCGACAGCAACAACTATGCAGAAAATGTATGAACTTTCTATGTTCCATCTTCTTAAGAAAAAATCCAAAGCTCTTTGAATAATAGCATTCCAACTTACAACGTACATACATTACAGGTCTTCTTAGAATGGTTGAATAATAATACTAATCCAGAAATGAAGTCAGATCTGGAATGTCTTTGCACATTGCACCACACAAACAAGAAAATTGTTCCCACGTGAGTTTTGTCCCTTCTCAGTCTCATCATAAACAAGTGGAGTTGACTAATCATTCACGGATACGCTAAAAATAAGGGATGCGAAATGCTAACGGGCCGGAAGTGGACAACACCTACCTACTCAGAAAAGGGTGAGGCCCAGGACTGGCAAGTGTTTGTAAGGCTCATTAACAAATGGGCTATTGTGTCTATGAGGAAATTGTCCTGAACCTACAACTATTTCAGTTTCATACTAAAATTAAAATTTATCATTAAACAGAACATAATTAAAAAGAAGACAAGCTTTAAGCAGAAGCAAGTGTGTGTCTCCTCTTTCTCACGCCCACCTGTTTTATCATTTTGCCCTCTCCAACATACTAAATACAAAATCATATTATTGCCTCTTAAGAGCCGTTGAGAAATTTTCAAAAACCCATTTTCTAAAATCATACAATAGGTTACACGCCAAAATAAATATATTTGTGCACGCCACAACATGCCAAAAATATACATAAAATAATGTCTTACCCCATGTGGTAAGTTTGTCCCGTTCTATTCAAATGGTACCTTCCCTAGATCCAATGATTTTTTCTTTTTCTTTTGTAACGCAAGTTACGTAACTCAAACATTTGTTCTGTTTTGCCCGTAATTTTTAATTTGATTTGGACCATCTCTCCATATATTCACAATCTCTCGTTGTTAAGATAATAAAATCGTAGATTACAATCATAGCATGCAAATCTTACAGTCGTAATCAGAACAAAGAAACGGCCATAGAAATATTTTAACTATAACATCTCATCATAAACATTTTTATATGCTTGTAAGAAGACAAAGCTATATAAAAAAAACGCCGTAAAAAGTCATCTTTTTCTAGTGCGTTTTAATTAGGAAAAAAAGAAAGGGATTAAAAAGTTTTCACTGTGGAAGCCCCCTTGGTCCAGTGGTTTGACTAAGGGTTCATGTAATGCTTCTACACCCAGAGGTCTGGGGTTCAAACCCCAGAAAATTCATAATTATGCAGATTATGGAGAAACAGATTACAAGAGATCTTCAGCTTGGTGCAGGGCGTACCATCGAACATGGATCTCATAGGACAGCTCGGAGCGGTGCAGTCAGGCGTGAATTCTCATATGATGTTATAATTGTCGGCTGTAGAATCGTCTATGTAATATTCTCATCATTGTAATAGCATAATTAATCAGACGTTCAAAAAAAAAAAAGTTTTCACTGTTCAGGAATTGAAACCAGGACTGGTCGCCAAGGTTTTCTCAAAATCCTTAACCGAAATGATTGAACCGGACCGGAAGAACCGAATCGTCGAGTCATTAATTCTCTCCCGTCACCGTTAGAAGTAACGTCGCCGCCAGTAACCGACGCTTCTCCACCGCCGTCTCCCTCTTCCCCGCCACTAAACGGCGGAGACGGCGATGTGACCATCAGCTCTTTCAACTTACGCCTCCCGCGGTGGTTTCCCCTCTTCTTCTTTCCATCCAGCTCCGGCGAATCTTCGAGGATCTGACGGAGATTCCGTCTCCGGCTGTCGGAGCTCTTCTCGAACAGCATCCGCAGGGTTTTGCGTCGTTGGAGATGAAACACAGGACTCTTCGTCGGACTCATCGAGGGGTTGCTGGCGGCGGATGCATCCAAGCTGCGATTCGCCGCGAACAGCTTGAATTTGTGAAGTCTGGAGAGTGACATCGTGAGAGATCCAACGGCGGATCGAGACGATCGCCTGATCGTTCTTTCTTCTCTCCACTTTACTTTTTATGTGAAATGCGAGAAGTTAGCAACTTAAGTAACGGTGAATTGTTGTTTATATAATGATTTTTTAAATTAATAAAGAAGGATAGGGATTGAGATTTTATTATATATAACGATCTGGTCAAATTATGTATTATGATTTTGCAATCCGGAGAATTTTTCGTTATGTAAAGCGAATTTCTCAAAGAAAGTTAGTATAGTCCCTACTTGATGGTTAATTAAGAATTTACTAGTTGTTGTTTGTTTAAAAATTTGACACAAGACTAAAAAATACGGTGTTAAGTACATTTGGTTTAGGATATTATAATAATGTTCAAAAATACACCTGACACGGATATATACAAGCCTTAATTGAAACTTGTCTCAAACAGGTTTGGTCTAATTACAGTAATTAGAACTTGTCGTCGGAATAAAAGAGTGAAGACTCATCTCGATTTGTCAATTAACCAAAAGCCTAAACATGCATACGAGGCCCACCTTATTTATTATATACACCAGAAAGCCCAAAACTTGTGGTCTATAATCGACTGATTTTGTCCTGACAACTTTCGTGTCTTGTCGCGGTTAGAAAAGTCGAATGATTCCATAATAGTCTCAAGACTCTCAACTCACTATTCCTCAGTCCTGTCGAAAATGTATAGGACAACATTCACCGAACATAAAACGTTTGAAAAAGATATATTGTATACACTGAACGCCCTAGTAACATTCAATAATCCCCAATGAAACTCAAATCCTAGCATTTACATTTGATATGCTTCAGTATCCATTAGGTACAAAAAACGGAGAATCAACCGCCGCATGTTCCATGGTTCTAAGGGATTTGGTTTAAAAAGACTACTCCTAAGTACTCTTTCCTTATTTAGATAGCTGCTCACAACAGATTATCAACAGGGGATAAGTTACTCAGGTGGAATCCTTGAGCAATATCAACTTGTTGGCTTTGTAATCCAGTTACTGAGTCGAGAGATCACTTCAGAGAAGTTGACTAAGATGAGCTCAACGAGAACAGAAATCTCGTGTGGAACAAAAGGTAATCATATACTAACATATTTTCTTTATAAAATGTAATAACCTGTAAACTTCAGAAAGGAAATAAAATAGGATCATGATGTTATAAAGTATTACAGCAACGAGTGTGTGAAAGAAGTGAGACAAGGATCACCAAGGAGAGAAGTAAAAGCAGAAGTATGTATATATATATATATGTAAGAGAACCAAAACAAAACTGTAAAACAAAATTACCTGAAGCGAACTTCAACTTTTTTTAATGCTCTCAAGTCTTAACCATTGTGGGTGTTTAGCTGACCCAGAGCTTCAGTCAGCATCATTGTTTGTAACTCAGACGACACAATTGGAGCGGGTGGCTGAGATTTGTAAATCTGAGCGCGAGCTGTATCGTCCTCGAGGTCAGCGTTGTAGCTGAAATCATCTTTGCATGTAGTAGCACTAACAGCAGCTTCACTTGATGTTTGTACCGATGAGAATGAATCTACGGGTTTGGGTGGAAGGTAAACCTGCGAAGAAAACTCTGGAGCTAGAGGGCTGCTGGTCCGGGCCACTGGGGAATCAACCTGATGGATGTTTAAAGCGGCGGTGTTGTGTCTCACAGGGGGAGCTTGAACATACCTCGAATTGTACTGCTCAACTGGCCTGTAATAGACTGGGTATGTCTGTGGAGGGAGCTGATAATGTATCTGGTTCATGTGCTGGTATGCAGGCAATGTCATAGGTGCGTTTCCGGTCATGAAAGGCGCTTGTCCAGTGTAAACCACGTAGATAGGTTGTTGTTGTTGTTGAGCTTGGTTCAGAAATGGTGGATACCCCGAAACTGGAACTGGTTTGTTTAGGCTAGGCTCGTACTGGTTTGAAGATGATTTGGTCTCCAAAACATGAGGGCTTGTAGGTAGCTCGTGANGAGGAGAGATTGGTGTGACTGCAGGATTGCCGCTGTTAAATAGTAAGAAAGAAAAGGAAGAATATGGTTATAAGTAAAAGAATCGCCTTTTGAACAACTAAACGTGATTAGAGGACTGACATCTTCTCTGCCAATATACACAATCCTTACGAACACATACAACACAACTCAGATACTAGAATAAATATACAGAACAAAAGGAATAACATACACCGCAGCGCATTAACGCGTTACGAAGTGAGCATTTACCATAACACCAAGTCCTTACACAATCGCAAACAAGACAAGCTGCTGATTGCCTAGACTTATGAACTTATTCCAAACATCATTATATATTATTAAGAAAGCCTTCATTCAACAACAGAATCGCTACAAGAACTATGTATGCTTTCTTCTTAACTTACTTCAACAACATGATATCTGATAGTATGTGAACTTGTTCAATAACATCCCTATACTATGAACTTGTTCCACGGATCATATATATATATAGAATAAAACCTATACTCAACAGCAGGATAGCTCCAAAAACTATGCTTTCCTTTGAATATTACTTCAAGAGATAGCTTTTATCTCATCCCTCATCGTAAACTAGTTCTTGAATACCACCATGCTCATCTCTACCATTTACCTAAACATTTCTCAATACCTATAAAACGCCTACATTTAATGGTTGAAATGAAGCAGTTGGAGAATACAATACCTTGTAAGTGACTCTATCGGCGCAAACTTAGCCTGAGCATTAGACGTACTATCCTCACCGGTGCTCTTCATCAGAGGCAATCTGCTCGAAGAAACAGACGATGACGTGGAGCCAAACGACGAATTCGTCTCGAGCATCATCGACTCCTGTCCACAAATCCCAACGCTCCCACCGCTACTCCCGCTATTATTATTATTCCCACCAGTCTGCATCATCTCCACCCCCTTTAACGCGTCCACGAACCACGTGTCAGTCTTCGGATGCTGTAGCACCGGCTGAGTCATCTCATCGCCACTAGGATTAGTCGACTCTCCAATCCCAAGCCAATCAACATCCCCTTCCACCGCCGCCTNAACCGGATCTCTCTGACTCGCGCCTCCGCCTCGAGATTCCGAAGGGAAGAGAAACAACCTCACGCGCGTTTTGGGAATTAATGACTCGCACGTGAGGTATCCGTGCTCCTCCATCATGATCTGAACGTCCTCGTCCGTCTCCAAGGAGATGAGCGAGTCCAGCTCCTGATCGGGCAGCTGGTATTTCACCTTGAAATCGTACGAGATCCCCAGCGCGACAGCGAGGTGGCTGACGAGCGACGCGACGCTCGTCTCCGCCGAGGGAGGGACGGCGACGATCCGAGTGTCTCCGCCGACGTATCGCGGCGATTTCGCCTGCGGGAGCGAGACTATGCTCCCGCCGTAACGGCACATCACGCGCAGCTTTCCGGTGTTGTTCGCGCACCTCGGCGTGACGGCCTTCGCGCCTTCCGTTACGGCGGATGAGACGGTGGTCATGGTGGTTGCGATTTTGGGGGTTTAGCTTTTGCTTTTTTTTTTTGTTATTCTTCTGTGAGCAAACGCCGTTTATAAGCGGTCGCTTTTTTTTTCCATCGAATCGTGAGTGCTTTTTAGCTTAGCTGTGACGGTGACGTTATCATTAACTGAATATATCAGCATTGGGACGTGGGCCCGTTTAATGATGTTATTCCCGAGCGCGTGACTTTTAAAACGGGTCGGGTTAAGAATAATCCAAGCGCGAGTTTCACGCGACCCGGAATAGTATTTGGGCTTCATTAGATTTCTTTCTGTTGGGTTTTCCATATAGATGTTAATTAACTCAATCAGAATTTGATCTTTTTACCATAAACGGATGAAAATAGTTTAATTTTACCAGTGTCTGTGATTTTCTATAGCTGTACATCATTATGAGAAAAAGATTTGAGATTTTGATGGGTGTGATAAGGCTACTTTGCAAAGTTACAGAAATCATTTTTATTTGTATAATCCAAATAATAGAACAAAATATTCGTTAATGTTTTTGCAGGAGAAGATATGGATTTTGAATCCTGAAACAATGTGTAATAATTATGAAGATTAGTAAAATTTACAATTTTTACAACGATGAAGATAGAGTTTAAATATTAATTTTTATTAGACGGCTCAAAGATATGCAATTATAACTATCATATATGTGAAACTTCCTAGCAAAAAATATAATTTATGTTGTATTTCTAGATGTGATGATTTCACAACTATAATGAACATATTAAATTAGTATGAAAAATCATTGTACCTTGGTTCTAAGCTCATATTGGTTGGAATGTCTACCATGGATGATAGATTATTGCCGATAATGGCATGATGGGGAAGATGTTTTTGTCAACCTGGTTATCTTATTTTAACACTTTCCTGTTTCGGAATCCTATTCCGAACAAACTTATACTATAATCCAGGATTCCAGTTAATGTAGGTCTTGTGGTCGCTATGGTCTACTACGGTTATGTTAGTTAGTTTTGGAGTTGTTGGCAATAACGGACAACACATATGTTTTATGCACGTTTTAAAGGTGTTGACGATCAGCAACACAACTAGATTTTGTTCAAGCGATAGCGATTTAAGGTTTCAAACCATCTTTTTAGAAAAAGAATTAATGTACTTTTCTTTCAGACTTTTCCTTCTAATTGAATTTGGGTACATTTTGGTTTGGTTTGAATTGTGTTGGGAAGATTCCCACGAACGCAAAAACTTTCTTCAGTTGATAAATATATTTCTCCTTTTTTATGGAAATGAATATAAGAAACATATCAGTAAATTAAAATGACATGCAGTTTTATATATGTTCCATCTAGCTGTTCACTGTTACAAAACAAATATACGATTTTATCTAATATATTAAAACTGAAATATAAAATAGAATTAATTATAATTTCAACATATATACTGCATATATTTTCTTTCTTTATTTTCACTCATCATAACTATTTTGTTAATTATTATTTTTCATTATTTACTAATTAAGGTTTTTGCCTAATCTACTATCATACTTCATTTATACTTAATCAACTTTACATAATATTTCTAATATATATATATATATATATATATATATATATATATA
>OVBX01000645.1:20215-36053 GCA_900406325.1 Erucastrum elatum
TATATATATATATATATATATATATATGATAATCCTACTTATGCAAAGTAGCACAATTTTTAATCTACCATTTAATCATGTGAAATATTTCATTTTTCTACTTACTGCTTCATAATTGTGTACATATCATATCAATACTACATGTTAGTTCTAGCTACATTTTAAGGTGTTCAAAATGACTTAATTAATAATTATATAGTTTATGTTTATTATTTTTTTTACTACTATTTAGTTTACAAGCCATAATACATAAAATAATATTTAAACAAAAGATTAACTATTTTATGTTATATATCTGCTTTGCTATTATATATTAGATAATATAATAATTCATAGAACAATGAATAATATGTTCTATACATCTTTTTTGTTTTTGTTCTATACATCTACTTATTTAAATTCTGTAAATATTTAAATTATATCTAAGATGTATATAAGAAGATTAGTTATCCGTTGTATTAATGTAGATAAACATACTAATGGATGTATTGATTTGTAAATAAATGCATCATGTAAATGTAGTTCAAATATTATTTGGCGAATATTCTAGATAACATATCATTTTTGTTGGTTTAATATTCAACCACGATATAAATAAGTAACAAATTATAGATCATAAATGTTACATTACAAATTGAACAAACACCCATATAAATGTTTAGACAATTATTACATTTTTGTGTTATGAAAAAATCATAGGTTTGTCTCCATGGGTGTGCTTGGTCTTGGGTGTTGTTGTCTGTCCTTGTTGGTTGCAGATTAGAAGGTCTTCCGTGAGCTGTTCTTGTTTGAGCCAATCTTTTAGAGCTGATCATCGGGCAAACCAATTTCTATTCGATTCAGTATCTCGTTCTTCAGTGTGGTTCTTCTTTTGTGGCAAGCGGATTATACCAATTTTGATACGTCCGCAGGTTGCTTCTATGCTTATGTCTCAGCCCCTGTTTTGCTTAGTTAGAGCTTATGTTTAGTTGTTTTTTTTTTCATTTCTGTCTGCTTATTGGTAATCACTTTATTTCTGTAAGAAATGGAAAATGGTAATAAATCTTAATATTTTTACCAAAAAAATCGTAGGTTTATTCTATTAATGTAAATATCTGTGCGAAAGCTCTGGTTTCTAACTTAATTCTAAAAGCATTTATCGTAAAAGTTAAGTACGAATATAGCTGATTCGAAGCAGTTGATCACGGTGATCTTGGATGGTGGACATTGTTTGGATATTCACCGAATTTTATTTGATATTTTGTGTTTGACAAAATCTTTGATTATGTTTCTTTTAATTTCTGTATTGGGGAAAACCTAGTGTTTGAGGATCGTATGGCTAAATAAGCTCTGAGCGCAGATGTACCGAACTAACAACTAGTGAAGTAATTGGTGGACAAAAAAAGGCTGCGATGAATCATCAAAACAATAGCGCTATGTTTATTTCAGTTTGCAATTTGATCAAAATTGTGTTCTCTTCTTGTTTCTAAAAAAAGCATGATGTCAAATCTACAAACTGATTTTTTTTGGTAATGTTCGCTAACTTGCTACCAAACCAATGTGCCTCTTATATTAGTATATATATTTTATAATCTTGGACACTACCTTTTTTGGCAAATATCATTTTCTTAACTTCTTCATCCAGAATATACTCGCAAGTTTCAGAAAGGGAATATAATTTAAATTTGATGTTTGCGTTTTATGTCATGTCTTTTTCTTTTGCTTTTCGGTTTCATATTTATCGCTTAGGTAATCTTGATTGTTGTAATTCTAAAAAGATAAACCGAATGTATATAAAAACTACTGATTTTGGGGTTATCTATGATCATTTTATGTATAATTTTTTCCTCTTTAAGTTGAGTAACTTCATGATGTAATTGAAATTTTAGTTCGATTTTTTTTTAAACCCACGCAAGTGGGCTGGTGGTAGGTGAACGTCCAGCTGAGGGGTCCAGCACCCTAATACTCTGGCTTCGATCCTCCCCGGCTGCAAACACTTTCGTGGGNTTAAAAAAAAAAAAAAAAAAAAAAAAAAAAATTTAGTTCGATTTTTTTTAAACAAAATTAAAATAATAAAATGGTAAATATGATTACTCAAATTTTGCAATAAAATCATTTACTTATATTTGAAGTGAAATAAACAAGACTAAAAAAATTTACTCCAACACTTAAAATTAAAAATGAAATAAAATTTAAAGTTCTCAAAAGACCATCAACCATACATATTCATAATTGCTTAAGGCTTTTTTTGAAACGGGCAACCTTCAAATAGCTGTTGGCAATATAGTAAAATATTAATTATAAGAAATTTATTGTACAGGAACTTTTTTAAAATTAATTGAATGGTGATAAATGACAAATATCATTTTTTAAGTTTTATTTTAATATTTTCTATATCAGTGTTTTCATTTTTTTAATTTTATGTAACGCTTATGCGTTACAAAATCATTATAAATTAAATAAAATCACCTTCTATCTAAAAAGAATGATAAATTTGTTTTTATGCTCGATAATCACGATGAAAAACTGATACAAATTTGTTTTTGCTAGTTTCAAATTGAATAACCTTAGAATAGAATAAAATCTATTTTTTTACCTTTTAAAAGATAAATATTTTTAAACAACAGTGAACATGATCACTCAATTTTGAATCTACAATATAACCGGATTATAAAATATTTAGTTCCAGAAAAAGTTGAAAATTATTAAATTAAATTAAATTAAAATTTTCAAAAGACTATTAACCATACATAACATTACAAAATTATTCAAGATTTTTTATTTAGAAAACCAGTAACCTTCAAATGACTTTCGGTCATGATGAAATTGTAATTCCAAAATTTTACTTTCTCCTAACATATATAATTAAACCATTATAATTATAAACAAAAATGTGTGTCATTTATGTATGTTTTATTTTAATGTTCTATAACAATATCTTCTACTATTTATATACGTTACAAAGCCATTATAAATTAGAAAAAAACTACCAATTGCCTAAAAAGAATAACAAATTTGTTTTTACTTTCGATAAATACAACGAAAAATTGTTCTTCTTCTACGATAACATAAATTATCATAAAATTTAAATAGATCTCATTCGTGAATAAATTTTCAAGTGAAACAAAAAAAAAGTCATGTGGTAATATTGTCTACTCCCTATATTTCAGTTTAGTTATTGTTGTAGAATAAAATTTTTGTTTTTTAATTTTAATACAAAATTATCAAAAAATCAATTTATTTTTATTGGTTAAATTATGATTAGGTGTATATGTAATGATGTTTTATTTTGGAAATAGGTAAATTTAAATATTCTATTTATATGTATACATAAATCTAAAATGACAAATAGAAAAAACGGATGGAGTATTACTTACCACATTTTTATCAGATGGAATGTTAGATCGGTCAATAGCGTTAAAATTATGGAATTGGTATCTTCTCATTTTGGGTTTTGTACTTTCGTTATTCAATCAATGACACAAAACCCAAATGTTGCTTGACGACAACTTTGGTTTTGAGCAACATCCTGGATAGACAGTTGGTTACGCACTTGACCACAACCTGTATAATACTGATACTTGTATTAATAACATCAAAATTCTTGTGGACAAATTATTGAATTATTGAACACCTTCATTTTTATTGACTATCTATAGTCCTAAATATCTNTAAAAAAATTTTTTTTTTTTTTTTTTTTTGCCATCTAATAATAGTTATTATGGTGGTGATTTTAAAATACTTTAGAGGTTTTTGGGTTGATACTTTGTTTAGTACTTTTGTTTTTCCCCAGGACAAAATGGCTTCGCTTGCGGAAGTTGTACATGAAACGAGTTATGAAGTTCGACGAATCTCATCAAATAATTGATTAAAACAAACGAATTAATGGTAAATATTAAGAGCTAAACAGTTGTCAATGGTTGCTTAAGGAGTACTATAGTAATACTATAATTAATCAGATATTTAGAATAATCAATGAGAAGACAAAACACTCCAACTCAAGTCAACTTTACTTTGTATATATAGAGAGAGATATTCCACCTTGTAACGCGCAAGCACGAGAGAGAGAGAGAAAAAAGAATCAGAGAGATCTGTTGAGGAGAGAGATAGAAAGAAAGAGAGAGCGGAGATGTCGATAGCTTTGCTTTTGACCTCGCCGGTGATGACGCATATGCCGGCGTCGATAGCTTCTCCTCACCGTGGATCTTCTGCTTCACGTCTTCTTCAAGTTTCTTGTGTCACCAAGAACCATGCTAGGTACAATTTCTCTGCCTTTTAAATGCTTTTGATACTTACTTTAGATCTTCGATTTCATTTTTTTTTTCCTTTAGATATACATGAACATTTAGGTAGGGTCTTAGGGTGACCTGAATATCATTATCGATCTCTCTGTTTTCTATCATCACGTAATTATCTTAAATATAATATTATTCCGTCATTTTCAAACATAGATAAATAAAAATTATTGTTCAGTTTCGTTAATGTGGTTGGTTGCTCAAATGAGATTTAACGTTTTATTACATATTTTTGTTACGATCTGAGGTATTACCTGAGCACTACGTTTTAACGTTTAGCTAAAGACATTATTTTCATGTTAAGTAGGACTAAAATACAGTGTAATATACATTGGATTCTATGTATCTTTGCATATTCATGATTCGTATCATGATGTCAACTTTTTTTCTTTTTGGTCCACCTGAAATTTTTTTCTTCATACTGCAGAATGACTATACCTTTAACTTTCCCCTGTGTGCTTACACATGCATTGCGTGGTGTTTGTTTTCACATGGATCGTGACATTAGTCATCATTAGGTGATCTTTTATTCTAAGTAAGTTTTGATTGATTTTCTTAAAGATACTATATTAGTAAAAGACAAATCATTTTACACTGAATCCTAAGATACTTTAATTAAAACTATTTGCTTACAAATTAATAACGTTTAGATTGAAAACTGGTTAGGTAGATTGTATTTGTCAGGCAACAAGTACCATTCTACTTTAATAAGTTTAGTTGTCTTAAAAAAATACATTTTCACCCACCATGCAAAATTATTGAAAATCAAATATCAAGGAGAAAATCTTTCTTGTCGCTGTATAATCTTCTACTAAAGTAATAAGAAATCTACTTTGTCAAAAAGAAAGTAATAAGAAATCTAACTCCAATCTGGAAACAATGACCCAACGTCTCCACTCTGCTCATAAAGCAAACAAAAATGGACCATTAATCATGCATGTCGTCCGTAAAGTTTTTTTTATACAATATTTTTCAGCACAAAGGTATTGAGATTAACAACATAAAAGCAAGCTACTAGATTAGTAACTTGTTTACTTTTTATTTTTAATAATTAGTAAAATGACATAGACGAATATTTTGTGTCATAATTAGTAAAATGACATAGACGAATATTTTGTGTCAAACAACATACATGCATGGTTTTTAAAATATATTTATGGTTCAAGTTTTCTTTCTATGATTGTAAAAGATATGGCATATCATTTTAGCAAGTACAAGGACCCATTTATTCTGGTGCTGAATTTAGCTTTCTTTACAGGAACAAGAACGTAACGTGCAATAGTTTTCGACCAATCAAAGAAGTAAATAATCAAATAACACACACAATACCACCAGAGAAGCTTGAGATCTTCAAATCAATGGAGAACTGGGCAGAAACCAAACTACTACCGTATCTCAAACCGGTTGAAGATTCGTGGCAGCCACAAGACTTTTTGCCGGCGCCAGAGACCGACGACGCATTCTACGACCAAGTCAGAGAGATCAGAGAACGAACAAAGGAGATTCCTGATGACTACTTTGTCGTGCTTGTTGGAGATATGATCACGGAAGAAGCACTTCCAACGTATCAAACTACACTAAACACACTTGACGGCGTTAAGGATGAAACCGGTGGGAGTTTATCGCCGTGGGCGGTTTGGATCCGAGCGTGGACGGCGGAAGAAAACCGTCACGGTGATCTGCTTAACAAGTATCTTTACCTATGTGGTCGAGTTGACATGCGACATGTTGAAAGAACTATACAGTATCTTATCGGTTCTGGTATGGTAAGTATTCGACTTATATGTCATTGTCTTGCCATTCGTTTTCATTAAAGAGTTTTAAAA
This sequence comes from Erucastrum elatum, assembly GCA_900406325.1. Classification (NCBI taxonomy): domain Eukaryota; kingdom Viridiplantae; phylum Streptophyta; class Magnoliopsida; order Brassicales; family Brassicaceae; genus Erucastrum; species Erucastrum elatum. The sequence continues at coordinate 26,316 of OVBX01000645.1, forward strand.
TAAAGATTCGATTTTCCTAATAAGACAACCTTTTGGCCAAACGTATGATTTTTTTTTTTTTGTTTCTGATGAAATATTTTATAAGTTTTCAATTGCATGAAGATTTTCACTATTAGAAGATTACTGAAAATTAAGTTTGCAGTTTTCAATATTAATTTGTCAAAGTTTCTAAATGCATGATTAACGGTTAGAACTTGTGATAGTTTCTAAAAAAATAAAATAATAATATTATAATTATTTTAGTTTGTTACCACCTATTCAAACATTTTTTAAGTGACAATTGTCTTATATATGTAGTAACCGGTTCTTAAATCTCCCACTTCAGAACTTTTGTATGTTCTCTCTTTTAATTATGTTAATTTTTCCTTTTATTTAAATATTAAAAAACCCTGTTAGATTCCTCCAATGGAGCTACTCTAAGCTCTTTATTTACTCGATCGAACTTTTTTACAGAGTTAATATGTTTATTTTTGGCGTAATTTTTGTTACATTCGGCTTTACTTTTGTTTTAGTATAAAGTTTGTGTGTGACCGACAATATTGTTTTTTTCCTAATTCTTAAAATTCTGAGGATTTTTAAAACTTAATATTTTAGTATCAGTTATAAAACTTTCCCGCTTTTTGCTGATATTTTTTTTTTTTTGTAGGACTCGAAGTTTGAAAACAATCCTTACAACGGATTCATCTACACATCGTTCCAAGAACGCGCCACCTTCATCTCCCACGGCAACACGGCGAGGCTAGCCACGACCTACGGCGACACAACCCTCGCCAAGATCTGCGGCACGATCGCCGCAGACGAGAAACGTCACGAGACAGCTTACACGAAGATCGTGGAGAAGCTGTTCGAGCTCGACCCCGACGGAACGGTGCAGGCGCTGGCGAGCATGATGAGGAAGCGAATCACGATGCCGGCTCACCTCATGCACGACGGGAGAGACGACGAGCTTTTCGATCACTACGCCGCGGTGGCGCAGAGGATCGGGGTTTACACGGCGGCGGATTACGCTGGTATCTTGGAGTTTCTGTTGGGGAGGTGGAAGGTGGAGAGTTTGGGGTCGGGGTTGTCAGGGGAAGGGAGGAAAGCACAGGAGTATCTGTGCACCTTGCCGCAGAGGATCAAGAGGTTAGAGGAACGAGCCAGCGAGAGGGTCAAACGTCAGTCAAAGGGTTCTGTCTCGTTTAGCTGGGTGTTCGGTAGAGATGTGGAACTATAAATAAAATTAAGACAATTTAATTTTAACCAGTCAAATAAATAAATGATGTTTGTGATCAAATTACGACTTTGTCTTAACAACACACATAAATCACCTAGCTCACAAAATGCATGATCCAGCCTAATTCGTTGTAAATCATAATCTGCTGTCGCGATTAGTTCTTTTTTTAACACTCCCATTCAACCTGATCGTATAACTAACTTGCACATTTCAGTTTTCACCATTGAAAAATACTATAAGTGAATAAAGTTTTTTTTTGTCTAAAAAAATTATATTATCAGTCTGAAAATTGGGAATTGCTGATTTTGATTACAAAGTCAATCCACACAAATTTTTTAAATCAAACTATTCCTGACTAGCTTCGATCCATATCTCCGATGTGTTCCGCTAGATATACAACACAAAATAAATTAGATAAATTTGTGGATTTATATTAATATTATTGATTAATTTAACATAGTTAGATTAATTTTTAACTGATTTAAATGATTCAATTAGGTTAATCTATTCTAAATCAGACTAAATTATATATTTTTTTTTCTTTTTGGAACCTTGATTGGAATTATATAAAGAATACTAACGTTTGATTAATTCTTTTTTTTTAATATTTATAAACTAATAAATGAATGAATGAAACTTTTAATATTTTTAACTAATTCTAAAAATAAAATGTAAGTCTAAACTAATTATTTTCACTTACCAAATAACATAAATGATATTATAAATAATAAGCTGTGGAAGCTAATTTTCTAAATTATTTAAGTGTAATAATGTTTAATCATTTATTTTTGTATTATATACTATATAAAACAATTAATATAAAAATTATAAAAATTGATATAATGATTTCATATTCATGTAAACTATATTCATATACATAATTATTAATATCTTATAATGTTCTTATATGTTTTATAAATAAATAGGTTTTGAAGATTGGACTAATTATATTAAACATAACATGTGAGAAATTAAAAAAAAATGTTTTGCATTGAAGTCAAATAATACAGTGAATAAAGCAATGTTATGATTGAAAAGAGTTACAAGATAATATTTTGGTTCATAGATTGTTTTGTATTACTATTTAAAGAGAGAAGTAAATATTTGGCAAAAAATATATAAAAATTAGGAAAATATTAGTAAATATTTGATAAAAACAAAATAATAACAAGGAAAAGAATAAAATGTCGAAGATTATGCATAAAATGTTGGAGAAATGGATGTGATAATTACATATATAATTCCACAAACATTTGTTATTATTAAATGTTCACCACTTGTTACTCTACGATATTCTATACATAATATATATTTTCATACAATATGTATATCCGCGAATTTATAGGCAATCACCAAGTATTATATTATTTGACTAGTCATCATTCTGATGTACTCCAACATAACATGGCTAGAATGTATTGAGAGCTACCTTTTTCATCTCATGGTATATCCATCTCAGCACTGGCGAATCTAAAAATTTATTTATCATAGATATTATTTTGTTTCTAAAAAATTAAAAGAAATAATAATTTTGAAAGAAAAAAAGGCAACCGCATAACAGTTTCTCAAAACCCACTACACTACCTACCCATGATCCTTTTTGTTTATATAAAATCGTTTTACTTTTTCCTATTCTTAAGTCTTTTTTTTTTTTACTTTTTCCTATTCTCATGTCTTTTTTTGTGCAAACAAGCAGAAAAAAACTCTCAGAGGATGATTGTTTGTAGATTCTAAAACAGTTTTTGGTTTTTGATTCTCCAAAAACCATTTTTGATCCAATCAAACTTTTGAGAATTAGATTTCCTAAAATTTAGGGAAATTAGTTTTTATAATAACTACATATTTCTAAGCAAAAGCCAAAATCCATGTTTTCTTGGTTTCTCTTCAGTACACGTCAGTTTTCATCTTGTTTTTAACCGGTCAGTTTTCATCTTTTTTTTTCCTTTCTTCTTGTTTTTTGTCATCTCCTTTTTCTTGTTTAAAATATTATTATACTAATGCATTAATATAGCTCCATAATATTTATATAAATTAAACTGATAAAACAGTAACTATTATAAATCTTATAATTGAATAAAATAATTTATTTGACATCTATAACCTAACAAGAAAATGTCTTTATTCTAACTAAATTTTTGAACTTTTTTAGGTAACTATTTTTTATAATTATTATATATTTATTAAATTATAATTTTATTTAAATTTCAAATATGGATATTACTTATATGTTAAAATATTCAAATTACATAAATTTATGTATGATTACCTTCAGTTAAAAATATGATTATTAATTTTATTTTTATAAAACCAAATTATTAATTGTATGGAACTAATTGTGCTTCAAACCTTAAGTTATTGATATTTATTTTTTTAATTATTTTATAATTTCATAATTTTTTCATATTTTATAAATATGAAATTAAATTTAGTTTTTTTTTTAATTTTAACTATTAATTGTATATTTTCTTAGAGATATATATTAAATGTGTTCAAAATGTAACTATCATTTTTATTTAATGATATATTAGAATAAAATTAAATATAATTTTTATTTTTAATAATGATACTACTACTTTTTTCTTTATTGTTTCCAAAAAAATATTTTTATTGATAATATTATAGTTGAAAAGCAAAACCAAAAACCAAAAACCAAAATCTAAAGTTACCATTCAAGTTTTTTGAAAAGCTAAAATCTACAGCAAAATCAGAAACCAAAATTTAAAAACCAAAATCTAAAAACTAAAAACTATAATCCAAAAACCAAAAACTAAAATCCAAAAACCACTTAAACAATCATTACCTCAATCTATCACAAACAAAAACCTTCTTTAGGAGCAAACCCGGCCCAGTTAAAATTGTTACCTAAAACAAATTAAACTGAGGACACTCAACCACTAAACTTTAAGAAACTTTTACAATTTTGATACCCTTAAATTCTTGATATATTTTGGCCTCTAAAATCTTAGCTTTACCAACTTTAGGTCAGGGCCGACACTGTTTAGGAGTAGAGATCGAAACGTAACCTTCCTTTGACTGAGATAAGATAGATTGGAGCTACAAGGCTTGCTTCCTCCTTCTGTCGTGTACATCTCCTTTGAACTTCTAAAGTTTAAATTTATTTCGTAACAAAGTACTAGGTATCAGTTTACAAAAAATAAAAAAAATAAAAAATACTAGGTATTTGTTTTTCTGGTAAAATATTAAGTATTTTTTATCTTCTATTATGCTTCTCTTTGTTCTTTTCGTGTGTTATGTATAGAATTTTATTAGAGGTCACTATCAAATCAATTGTTTTCTTATTTTTTAAATAAAAATATTTAAAAATAGAAAAAATCTAAAAAGAAAATTTTGTAAATTAATATATCTATAAATTAATAAAATTTCAAAATTCCTACATTATTAATCTCGTGATGTGCAATGGATATATTGTAAGTTATCATATTTATATATGCTTAAGGAAAAGAAAAAAAAATCCAAGAGTTTTAAGTGTTTAACCATTTTCTTTAATAAACTTAGCTACATTGGGCTCCAAAGCGCCCATAAGTATATAATAACTTGACCCATGGGGCCTTTACAAAATTAACAGTAACAACAGCAACAACAGAAACAGTTTGGTAAGAAAAGGAAGAAAAGGACGCAGACAAGACATAATGGCATTGTCGTGTAATAAAGCAAAGGGACATTGAAATGTCACATTGCTAACACATATCACATCATCACGCTGCAGAGTTTCTCAATTTGCTCGTTTGTTTCTTCGCCTTTCTCGTCCTTAGCTTTTTCTTCCCTCCTTAAATACCTACCTATACAGACAAATTCACTCTGTTATCATCGAAAATTTTCTATTTATTTTTTTCGTTTTATCCCTCCTCTATATAATAATCTTGTCCCCATTGCTATCAAGAAAAGAAGGGGGGAAAAACAAAAGCAATGGTTATGGCTATGGATCGGATCGCTTTTACCTCATCCCCGTCCGCTTATCAACGTTCTTCTCATCCTCGTGGCTACAGATCTTCCAGAGTTTTCATGTCTTCTACCATCCGTCCCCCCTCTACGTGAGTTCTCTGTTTTTCCTCGGTTTGGCTTTTTTTCTTCTTATGGGTTTGAGTCTGAGATGCGAATCAACATTGGATCTAAATAGATTCTTTCTGTCATGTTTGTTCTTAAAAACGCAGATTATTTGGTTTGATACGTATATAACACGTTTGTGTGCTCTGCTCCCAACTTTCCTATGAAAAGATAAACACACATTTTAATTAGTAAAAATGATCCATACATTATTACTCTTTCTGTTGAATTCCATTTGCTTTTCTGCTCAACCTGTGGACATGTTTGGTCACCAAACCAAAAACAACCTCTTTTGCATTTCTTCTACAGATTCAGTTGATCTGTTTCTTTCTGGGTGTAATCTCTCTTGCACTGTTCAGAAATATGAAACATTCCATATGCATGCATGGATTTGATTGTTCCATTTACATTTTTTTAATATCATTTAAATTTGGGTTGTTGGCCTATCAGGCTACAATCTTGTGGTTCGATGTCTTGTTGCTTTAATGCATTTTAATATCATTTAATCATCTATGTTTATGCATGTGTTATATATTCACTGTAGTTGGTCAAGTTAGGTCTGAATTTTTTCTTGTATTGCTTGTTATTTGTTTCTGGTTTAGAACATCTGTAAATTACAGAATGCTTGTCTTTTACCGCAATTTCCCCCACATCTTTCTTATCAGCATTGATTGAGTCACGCATCGATGTCTTTTTCTTTCGCTTTCAAGAACTGATTATTCTCGTGTTTGGAGATCTTTTTTAGAAAAGTCTGTAACTTGTTTGCAAGTTGGTTACCTGCAGAACACGTAACTGTATCATCTATTTCTGGTGGTGAATCTCGCTGAACTACTTAAGATCATTTCTGAGAATCTCTTTTGAATGGATTTGCAGAGAGGTTACCAATGGAAGGAAACCGTATCTCCCTCCTAGAGAGGTCCATCTTCAAGTGAAATATTCAATGCCGCCACAAAAGCTGGAGATCTTCAAGTCCTTAGAAGGATGGGCTAATGACAACTTGTTGCCTTACCTAAAACCCGTTGAGAAATCATGGCAGCCCACTGATTTCCTCCCTGAACCTGAGTCAGAAGGGTTCTATGACCAAGTCAAGGAGTTAAGAGATAGGTGTAAAGAGCTCTCTGATGACTACTTTGTAGTGCTTGTTGGGGATATGATCACAGAGGAAGCACTTCCCACTTATCAGACCATGATTAATACATTGGATGGTGTTAGGGATGAGACTGGAGCAAGTCCTACTCCTTGGGCAGTGTGGACGAGGGCTTGGACTGCTGAAGAGAATAGGCATGGTGATCTTCTTAACAAGTATCTTTACCTCTCTGGAAGAGTAGACATGAGGCAGATTGAAAAGACCATCCAATATCTGATTGGTTCTGGAATGGTAAGCTTCTATAATACTTACTCTGTTTCATATTAGATGATGATGTTTACATCAATGCACATATATTAAGAATGTGAAAATGTTTTAACTTTTAATTCTAATTTAAATTAGTAATGGCAATTATTTACACAAATTTTGATAAAGATAAAGTTACCTAGAAATGTGAAAAGATTTTTTTATTATGAAACAACAAAAATCACCTAAAATATCGTTCATATTGAAACAGATAGAGTATAACATATCTACTTTATATTATGATAAAACTATAGTATAAGCTGTCTTGCTTGGTTTTCTTTGTTCCTTAGGATCCAAAGACTGAAAACAACCCTTACTTGGGTTTCATCTACACATCTTTTCAAGAAAGAGCTACTTTCATCTCCCATGGAAACACTGCTGGACTGGCAAAGAAGCTTGGGGACTCGAGACTAGCGCAGATTTGCGGCACCATTGCCGCTGACGAGAAGCGTCATGAGACTGCCTACACCAAGATTGTAGAAAAGCTTTTCGAGATTGATCCTGACACCACTGTAGTAGGCTTTGCTGACATGATGAAGAAAAAGATAGCCATGCCTGCTCATTTGATGTACGATGGATGCGATGACAATCTGTTCGAGCACTTCTCCTCCGTGGCTCAGAGGCTTGGTGTCTACACTGCTAGGGACTATGCTGATATACTTGAGTTTCTTGTGAGGCGGTGGAATGTGGAGAACTTAGCAGGCCTTTCTGGTGATGGACACAAGGCCCAGGTAACCAACAACATCTAAAACCATTTAGGACTTGTTTTATCCACTTGGAGAATGTTAAGTCATCAAAGTGCTGACTTCTTGGCTCTCTTTAATTGCATGAAACAGGACTATCTCTGTAAATTGCCTGCAAGGATCCGCAAACTTGAAGAGAGGGCTCAAGGGAGAAGCAAAGACACTGCAAGAAACATACCTTTCAGCTGGATATTCGGTCGAGAGATCAGGGCGTAAAAGAGTAGTATGATGCAACAATCTCTTCACCATCACCATGATATGTTTGTATTGGAACATATGTTAGATAAAGTATGTGTTGTTTAGCCTTGTTTTGTTGGGGTCAATACTTTTATTTATTTGTTTCAGATTCTCCATTTGTTCTAGTATTGTTATAACTTCACTTATGTTTCTCTTTCCCTTATTCCAACAATTTGTAATTTAAAACATTGGTTTGTATCGTGTTTTCGTAGAGATTGTTACAAGTTTCTTGATTATAAAAAAGAAAAGAGTAAAGAGCAATCCATAGGAAACATATTATATATTTATTATGTAGTCAATCATTGTCAACAATGACAGATACAAACAACAAATGAACAAATCACAAGAAACAGATCAAAAAGACAACATTTGATACTGATATAACTCTCTCAAGAGAGAAGACAACAAGACAAGAAGACACACTAAAACTTCAAACTTGGAAAGGCCATGGCCAATCCTTAGGATTCTCATCACTCTGCACCTTACCACTCCTCTTCACCGCAACCACCCCTCTGTCATTACCACCCTCGACATAAGCGTAATACTTCAAGAAGAAAGCCAACACAAGCACAACCCAATCAAGACAAAATATCGCGATACAAAGCCCACCACCAAGCTTCAAAATCACAGCAGCGTCTTCCTCACGGACATACGACTTGAGACTCCCTAGGAAGTTACCCGTGTTGGTAAAGATTAAAACGGAGACGGACCCTTGGAAGATGGCTGTGATCACGGTGGCGACCATGTGGGCGGCGTACCACCGGTTCCTCCCGCATGAGGCGGCGGTGCAGCCGGAGACGGCGGCGGCGATGGTGGTGGAGTGGAGGAGGATGAGGAGGAAGCCGCAGATGGAGGGGATGAGGCGGAGAGAGAGGGTGAGGAAGATGCAGCTCGTGGCGGCTCCGAGGAGGATGTAGTTTGAGAAGAGGAAGATCTTGTGTGTGTAGTAGTGTGAGTCTTCCACTGAGGGAGATGAGATCAAACCCATGACTAGAGTTTTTCTTTTTTTATCGAAAGTTTGGATTTTGAGAAATGGGTTTTGTTTCTCTGGTGACGATGAAGATGTGATGAAGAAGAAGAAGATGTGAGTGTGGTTGTGGGATGAGCGTGAGGAGTGTGTTTATGTAGAGAGAACTTGAAACGGTCAAGTTTCTAAATATGACCGTTGTTCAATCTCGAACGGCTAGTTTTCTAATTCTTTTTTTTATTATTATTTTCAAGGTGGGTCCCAGCCGTAGAAAAATTACAAAAGGTGGGCCCATTAGTCTATGGACGGGTTCATGTTTATCCGATACAAGGATAGGATTTTCTCTGTATCCAAACAATCAGGGTCTTCCACGGTCTTCTGAGTTTTCGCCGTCTCTCTCTCAAAGGCCCAACGGGTTTAGTGGGCCAGATGTGAAAAGGTCGGCCCATTGGGCTGTAGATAGGTTCCCGTTTATCCGACACAGGGATAAGCGTTTCTCTGTATCCAAACAAAGGTCAGGGTCTTCTACCGTCTTCATTGTCATTCGTCTCGTCTTGTGTCTCTCAAAAAGCGTCACTCTTGTAAGTCGGGTTTGGGTCTTGGCGTTCGTGATTTTGCGAAGGTTTCCCGAGAGAGATAACAATGTCCAGCTCCGATAATCCACAGGCTCCTCAATCGTCGAAAGGTGAAACCCCCTCTCCTTCTCAAAAATTTCGCGACTTACTTCGTGTGATGAAGAGATTGATCCTAGGGTTTGTGATGAGGAGATAGAAGTTGTATAAGGACATTATGAAACTGAGAGCAGAACAAAAGTTCATCTTTGGGGGATAAAAAAAATCATACTTTGTGTAGTCTATTAGCTTATGAGTGAATAGAGTTGTTGTCACATGGAAGAGTATGTGTATTAACTTGGTTCCAGTAACCACTTCGAGTGTTGAACTAATGGGTTTGTTTTGCTAACATGTGAAAATAGACGCTACTGATGTTGGTTGGTACATTCTTGGTGGAAACCAAGAGAGCTTGGGTCCATATACCTTCCTGGAGCTGTGTGGTAAGTGTTGTTCCATGTACCTGTTTCTGTTGTAAGCTATTAAGGGAATTTACTTTGTTTGTTTGC